>CAKAOI010052461.1:98998-128449 GCA_916701655.1 Sebastiscus albofasciatus
ACAAGTATTGTTTGTACGAGAGCATTGTTCTTTTGTTTGTGTAAATTCATATTAGAGTTGAATTCCCGGCATCATCTCCCTAATGAGATGAATGCTGTGTACTGCTGCTCTTATGTTCAGACCAGTGGGCAAACTCCGGGTCTAAAAAGTGAAGCCAATGAGGAAGTGCCTTAAACTTGCATTATTTCTAATAGCCAGCAGGGGGCAACTCCTCTGGTTACTAAAATAAGTCTAAAATAAGTTAGTATAGAAGTCTATGAGAAAATGAGCCTACTTCTCACTTGATTTATTACCTCAGTAAACATTGTAAACATGAGTTTATGGTCTCAATCTCTAGTTTCAAGGCTTTTTCAATACAGCATGATGTTCTCTCTCTCTCATCTGCAACCGCTTATCCCGTTAGGGGTCGCGGGGGGGCTGGAGCCGATCCCAGCCGACATTGGGCGAAGGCGGGGTACACCCTGGACAGGTCGCCAGTCCATCGCAGGGCTGACACATAGAGACAGACAACCATTCACGCTCACATTCACACCTACTACAGCATGATGTTCATTTAGTTAATTATGGTCCCATTTAGAGTCAAATTTCGTCATAATTACAACGGCCACTACATGTCGGCATTGTCTTATAATATTCTTATCAATGATCAACCATGTGAAGAGATGATAACAGCATCTTGAACCTACTAGTGGGTGTAACAGGCCCCTTCTAACCCATATCTATGAGGCTGATAACCGTTGATTACATCCATTCAAACGGCAGCATTTTATTTGTCACAACGTCCAATTTTAAGGATCCGTCATGATCTAATTGTCTGACTGTGTTTAAAGTTTTTTTTGTGAGGTATGTGTTCAACACTTTTTTGTGTGCATTTCCAGAGTTTTAAGTTTGCTGGTGTAATGTAACCATTTTTCATATGGGATTTCCCATTAGTATCCTGTTAACCAGCCTACCTGGTAGCCTGTTTGCACTAAGTGACACTATTGTAAACTGTAAACTAATTTCATAATTTATTATTTGACCTGGAGGTTTATGAGGACAAATCTTTAGTACAAAAAAAAGTTAAAATGTATGTTTATGAATTAAGACTGGCAAGAAAAGCTCACTATCTGTTGTGGTGTCATTATTCCCTTGTTGTTTACAGGTTAGTAACTACTAAAATCAAATCAAACACACTTTGGTATGATGTTAATATAAATTATGTCCTGTGTGGTTTGTTTGTATCGTGTCTTTGTAACATAACTTAGTCAGAAAGCCTCATGTTAAACACACTACCCCTCGCCCGTCTTATTATTTCCCTGTTTTTTTTTTTTTATGAGACAAATTCTAATCTGACTACAGGCCTCATGCCCGAGGCCTGTTACAATATCAAATCCAAAAATATAGAAGAACATTCTTGTTTTTTTTTTATTGGCAACAATTAAATCATCTTCCTCTGCCAAGCCATTCAAAGCCTCATAAAAGCAGCGCTAACGTGATTAGCAAATGACAACTAATTCATCCTTATCTTCTCCAGACAACCCCCTCACTTTGCTGAGTCAAACAAGGAGCCTCACCACATATTTTAACACGTCAATCTGTAGCAAACAAATCTATCCTGCTTCCGTAGAAAATGATGCGGGACATAACTCACACCGATGGCTTCCTGCCTCCCCGGGATTGACTAATGGCTTTTCCCTTGAATGCTGAATCAAAGGAAACAAACCGAGATGGCCCTTTGCCAGCCACGCTGAAGCCAAATGTTTTTTTCTCTTCTCGTCCTGTGTTGACTCCCACTCCATTCTAATGCTGATGTGTTGTTATTGTGGTATATTTCATCCACCGCTATTGACTCGACATTACAGAGACAGACACAGACAAACATACGCATGCCCTAATGTTAAGTCAGAAGAAGGCAGACGGGTCCTCTTTCATTGACAAATGTTCTTCATGTTGCAGAGTTGGTGCAGGGTTTTTCCTCATCAGAACTGAAAACATCCACACGGGCAGCGACGGGTGATGAACAGCAGATGTGAACCGGGACTCCGTTCCTGATGTTCAAGTCATGTTCATCCAAAAAAATATGCAATTATCCTCTCCACGATCTGTGCCCCATTATCATAATTGTATTTGTGGCTCTTCCCACAGTAATAACTTGGCACAGGTGCAGGAATGATAAACATGCTGCAGGTTATGACTGAGAAATGCTACAGCCGTTCTCAGTCTCAGTGTTTGCTGGAGGTTTTACTAACTTTACAATGTTTCAAAACTATGCGCTTGAAATAGTAATATAAGTAAAACGGTGAGCAAAGTAATTAGTTCAGAGCACAGGGAAGACAAATTAAACAGGGAGACAGAAAAAGTATTTTATTGTCATCAATTAAAGCAAAACAACTCTCATAAAAACAGAACAACAGACTCAAATAGGGAAGCTAAATGGACACTGCTTGATTCCATCAGGACTTCATTTCTTCAAGTGGTTATTCTAGCTATAAAAATATAGAGCTCATTGAAATATTGTTTCTCTCAGGAGTATGGAATAAATAGAGACAAAACCTCAGACAAAATATACAAACAGCATGGGCGGATCAAGAACCTGAGTGCAATGAAAGATCTGAGTTTGTTCAAAATAAAGTGCATTCTTTACTTAGACACAGGAAAAGGTGAGCAGGTGGCATTGGATTTGTTAGTCTGATAAACTCACTGAAAGATTTCACTGTAAAAACAACAGTTGAGACCAAATGTTGAGAAAAATATAAATGACAAGTTAACCTACCTTCATGTGTTTTGATTCAGAAACTTTCAGAACTCAACGTTTATGAGATGCTCAAACTACGACAGCATATTAGAGCCACTGTAGGTAAAAAACACAGTATTATTCCAGAGGGGGTTCATAATGAGTGATTTATTGTTAATTTTTTCCCTGAGATTACAGTCGTAAATTTACAAGAAAAAAACTTTCTTTGAGATTAAATTTGCTAATTAATGAGAACAAAAACTAACAAATTTGCGAGAAAGAAAATAGAATATTCTCTGAGATTAGTGAGGTATTAACTCATTGAGTAAACTCAACTGAAGTTAAAATAAAGAAATTAAGTCAACATTGTTTTTGACTAGAGGTGGTAATTTTTCATCACTTTTAGTTATTTAAAAAAGTAAATTAAGACCGCCTGAAAAGCTTGTTTTTGTTGAATTAAAAAAGAAAAAGTTGAAAAGTGGTTAACTTTCTCACCGTGCTACAGTGATGGACAGATTTACTCCAGGACATTTAAAGGTACATGTGGAGCTTTTGACCACTGTTGCGCTATATATATTTTTGTGCATGTGTTCATGGATGCAACACACATTCCTACCTACCAGTTTCACACATTTCCACTGATCTTCAGTTGGTGGCAGTAACATGAAAAGAAGCAGAGCAAAGTGGCAACAAAGGCAGGAAAAAAAGTAAATGCAGGATTTGAAATATAGCCAATAAATGGAGCTGCCCATGGTTTAGGGGTCAAGCTGGTGTACATGAGTCGCAGCTTCTCCGGTAGGAGAACCTTTGTTCTTTGTCTCTATTTATTACATGGCTGTGTTGAATACTCTATTCTGATTGGTCGATCATGGCGTCCTGCAGCCTGTTATTTCTTTATAGCAGATGTATGTATAGCAGACCGTTGCTATGTATTACAGACCGTTGCTATGTATAGCAAACCGTTGCTATGGGCGCAGCTCTGATGTCAGACTCTGGCGGACCGTTTTTATGTCAAAATATTGATTTCTTCAGTAAGTAGCCGTGTAATAAGCAGGATAATGTACAGCTAGCGGGTCATTGTTGGGAAAGAATCCCCTTCAGGGCTTTCGCTTCGCGTCGGGGTGCAGCATCGCCCTGTCGGGGGTTCTTTCACAACAATGACCGGCTCGCTGTACATTATCCCTATATCATTTACTGTCATCTCTCCACAATTTCCATCTAATGTATACAATTTGAAATAATAGGCTCTGAAGTATTTAGGCAGAAATAAGTGCTTTAAACACGTTTGTTAGACCTCAAGAATACACACGATGCATTTTGGTGACAAACACTGAATGTAAACATAACTTTTGTCTGTTTACAAGAAAACCTCTTAAGGCAGCTTTAAATTACTTTTTAATGACCAAAGCTGTAAGTATGATACCTCACTGTAAGACGCCACATTCAACCCAGGACCAGTGCTGATTTATTACCAAGAAACCTGAGGGTAAAGTGTGTAACAAAACCTGAGTGATCAAGTTTGTCAAGCTTAAAATATTAAGTTGATCCAACATCTAGACACAACACCACTTAGTGGCTCATCAGATCTACTGTCCATTGACAATTCTTTCTGTAGTAAAGGTTTAAAATAAACTGTTCAACAGTTGTGAAATAAACTGATTATTTTGTACAGTAATTCTTCCAAAATGTCGTAACTTGTGTGTGAATAAGGTCAATCGTCAAACTTTGCTCATTGTATGCCACATTAGAAGTTTGTTTCAACTTTTTTTGTTATACCTCGATTCCTCTCTCCATATCTGTGGGCACAGACTTAGAAACATGCACAATTTTATTGTCTGGGGTTAAAATTGGAGACTTTTACAGTCTTGGGAAATCTCTGCAGTCGCATTCCTGTTGATGTTTCCCACCGTCCCGCAGCAGCCCTAATCCTGGCTCAGCACAGCGCCGACTCCTCCCCTCAGTTATACTGACACAAACAGGCTATTTTCACCCAGAGCTTTAATGATGACTGACTGCAGGTGGCAACTTCTGTTCCCGGCTGCTGCGCTTCGGAGACGGCAATATATTTGATAGGATTTAGTAAGTGATCTAACAGTGGCGGACAGTGAATGCCAGGTTAGGAAGAGATTAGAATCCGTGGCCTGCCCTCTTTTTTGGCTGGCGGACCAATCAGTGAGGGATGTGCTAAAGGCTCCGATGTACTGGCCCTTTTTCATTACAGGGATTTATGGGTGGGCAGTCGCGCTGACCTTGTGTCTCCCCCTGTTCTGTTTCATGTGAATCCGTCCTCACTGGATGTTGTCTGAATGATGGCTGAGTATCAAAAACACCATGAAGTGGAAGTATGACTCTGATATGACAGTCTGCGCCACAGCAGAGCGCATTAAAGAAGCGGCGTCTCTCGGTGTCCGTCTTATCCTCGCTGAAATTACCATGGAGATTTAGAACTGACCACATGCCAGCCATGGTTATATAAAGGTTTGAAGGCCTTTGTATTCTCTGCTGCCGTCCTTTAACATCTACTGTGGCTCTTTGAGCTTCTCTGTGTGAAACCTGACTAATATACTGGGCTTTTTAAGATTAGACTCAGAGAGATTTATCTCTCTTTGCAACGGCAACTTGTGGAGCGTATTGACCTTCAGTTGATGCATAAGTGAAATATGCTGGATACAGCAGAAACCCATTATTACACATTTCTGTGCTTCATTCTGTTTCAATTAGTGCTCACTGTCTATCTCGCCGCCGCCTCTTTCTTCCTTTGTCTTTTGTGTCTACCTCGTTTAATCCCGGCCTGCTAATAAAGAGAGCTGGATAGGTACATATTAATCCCTGTGCTCCAAACATTCAGAAACAAGTTACACTCCCTGTTTAGCCTTTAGTGCTCTGCCAAGCCTGGATTAATCTCATAAGGAAGGGAGAGAGGGAGGAGAGACATGACCCAGCAGGTTCTCCGTGCACACTGAGGTTTCTCAAGGGGGGGAGAGCTGCTACTGTCTGGCCGTGGTGTGCAGGAGATGGGAAGTCCTGCTAGCTTCTCCGGCGCTATTCCTCCACAGGAAAAAGGCCACAGCAGGCCAGTTCACAGCAGGGACGGGACCCACGGAGCAGGGTCTCCACAGGGAAGGGCTACTGGAGAAGAAGACGGATACTTCAGGTTATGTTCAGGTCATCGCAGGGAAACCATTCACCATGCCGAATGGAGATACCTCACTGTCAATGTACAACCCCGTCTCCAAAAAAAAATACATTTATATACAAGTAATTTGCATTAGCATAAGAAAGGTAATAATGGCTGTTTTTTAAATGTACAAAAAAGCAGTTGTTTGCTAAGATGTTAGCCATAGCACATTTATAGAGTGATGAGGTGTTTTCAGGTTGTCAGCTGACGCAGTTGTTGGGGTTAAATATTGAAAAGATCCATGCTGACTTGAAGTATGGGATACATTTTTATTTTATATACAGTATATATTTCACCTAAACCACAATTTCTCACAACTACAAACTCACTTTAACAATATATTTTCTGGCCACTTGAAGGGAGCGGAAACGAGATTCACTCACAACATTGACATATAATTATCTTAAACAGTCGATATGGTGAAGTTGTTAGCAAACAGCTGCTTATTCACACATCCAGCAGGCCTGGAGCAACATTCCCTCATGGAAAAGTGGTATATTTCAAGTTTATTTTATGAAGTATACTTAAGTAAAGTATATTCAAGTAGTAAATATACTAATATCAATGCACTAGTACTTGTAAGTGCACTACTTCCTGAGTGATCAAGTTTGACAAGCTTAAGATATTAAGTTCATCCAACATCTAGACACAACACCACTTAGTGGCTCGTCAGATCTACTGTCCATTGACAATTCTTTCTGTAGTAAAGGTTTAAAATAAACTGTTCAACAGTTGTGAAATAAACTGATTATTTTGTACAGTAATTCTTCCAAAATGTCATAACTTGTGTGTGAATAAGGTCAATCGTCAAACTTTGCTCATTTTATGCCACATTAGAAGTTTGTTTCAACTTTTTTTGTTATACCTCGATTCCTCTCTAGTTTAGTCCCAATACTTTTTTGGGACTAAACTAGTCCACTTTTTAGTTAATAAAAGTACACTTTTAGATTAACTTTTAATTGTGAGTATAGTGTTCTCTGAGTACTCAACAGTTTACATAAAAGTTGTATTTTGTACTGCAACTATACTATAAATTATCATACAAGTGAATAGGTAAACTGTTAGTTTACTAGTTTTTTTTTAGTTTCTGAAAGTACACTTTAAAGTACTCTCAGTAAACTACTAGTTTAATAGTTTTTATGCTGCAAGTATACTCGTATACACTTGTAGCCCACGTTTTAGTTCATGAAAGTACATTTTATATACTTTAACTTATAATACTTTGCAAATGATTTATGTATTACATAAAGAAACTTGATGTTTTGTGATGATAAAAACAAATAATAATAATAAAACTGTTTTTTTCTCACATGCCACCATGGTGAACAGAGAATCCAAAAACATTGAACACCTTTATGAATTGAAGTGAATTTATACACATCCGTTTACAAACTGTTTTTGTATCAAAAAGTAAGCACAACTACAAGTCAAGTTGACCTTTATGTAGGCCTATGAAGCAATAATACTTTCTTATACTTTCCCTTTATCAAAAGATTAAGTACAAGTATCAACCAAGTATACTTTTCTATTTTCTGTATACTTAAGTATACTTTTGTTAAGTATATCTGATATGTATAAACAAGTATAAAGTATAAAAGGTAAACTGAAAGTAAACTCTCTTATTTTAAGTTTAAGAAGAAGTTCAAGAAGTATACTAATAGCACACTTGAATAAACTTCTTTTTGGTAAAGGTTAGCTTTTGTTTGGAGTGATGTTTCTGGCCACCTGATGAATCTAAGTCCAATATTTACTCTCCTTATAGGTCTGTTTGGAGCGGAACACTAAAACAATGACCTGAAAGACGCTGAAAAGCTCTGTAGAACAAAAAAAGAGGACCACAGATTGATAAATTGATAATTCTGTGTGGCTTTGTCAATATTATAGACCCCTTTGACAAACACTTAGTCATTTGACCCATCAGCAGTCTATAACCAAGTGTTTAGTAACACACAGGACAAAACCGCAGTCTCCAATGTCAAAGTCTTGTATGTTATGTCCAAGCGTCCACCCTGACCTCTTCCCTACTGCAGACAAGAATCAGTGTTTTCCTCTAAAATGTGTCCAACTAAATTGACAGAGTCACAAAGTAGCATCTGATTGTTGCACAGAATTAGCAATGTTGATATAATGTAAAATATATAAGACTGTATGCTAGAGGTTTTCTAACCACGAGGTTGATCTGTATCATTATTACACGGCTTTGTTGAATACTCAATTCGTTCTGTGGTCTGTAATTTCTCTATAACAGACCGTTGCTTTGGGCGAAGCTCTGATGTCGGACTCTGGCGGACCGTTTTTGTGTCAAATTATTTATTTCTTAAAGCTGAAGTAGACGAGATTGGAGCAAATATGATTAAAACAAGTTATTTTTATAAATTGCTCACTATATTATGACAGTAGTACATGAAACAGGTAACCTGAAAAAAATCATGCTCCTCTGTGTCCTCCGGTGTTCCTAACGGCATCTGCAATAGTTCACAGATCAGAGGAAAACAAGCAGTAAGAGCTGATCTGAGGTCTGCTGTCCAGCTGCTGTCTATGAGAGCCGGCTGTCAATCACTCGCGAACTCCAACCAAACGGTCAAACTAGGCAGCGCTGATCAAATATGAATCAATATTCTGTTACGTTAGTGCCTATTTCTCTCCTCAAATGTTTTCAGAATCATCTTGTAGTGCACGGTTTAGCTGTAAAATGAGAACGTTTGTGACACAGCCGCCGTTGTAAAATCTGTTTAAGGAACTCCAAGTTCTAGTCACATGACCAGAGCACAGCCAATAGGAACACTCTCTCTCTGAAATGACCTGTGATTGGTCAAAGTCTCCTGTCACGGGCTAGATGTTCTAAAGGCTGTAAACAGAGCCATGAGGAGGTGCAGAAGTCTAGTTTTCTCTCAGAACACTTGAATTACAATATGCTGAAAGGTTACTATGGAATGTTTGCCCAATGATGCCAAAAATATACTGCCTACTGCCACTTTAAGTAAGTAGCCGTGTAATAAGCGGGATAATGTACAGCTAGCAGGTCATTGTTGTGAAAGAATCCCCTTCAGGGTGATGAGAGACCCCGACGCGACTGTCGGGGATCCTTTCACAACAATGACCGGCTTGCTGTACATTATCCCTTACTTATATTTAATGGGGTCATTAGTTAGATTGTTCTATGTGAATCAGTTTAATGTCTCCTTTGTTGACCAGTACAGGTTGGTATCTTTGTCAGTGAAGAACACATGGTGGTGCTGCTGAGAGCTGTCGTATGACCCTCCTGGGAGAGCCACCTCCATATGTGTAGACATCCCCCGGGGTGCCGTTACACCCCTGGAAGCAAAGAGTCAGAGTGTCGGTATATATAATATGTGCCCTCTCTGGAGGGTATTTCTTCCTCAGCACTAAGACCATCTCTTTATCTTTTATTAAGATATCACAGTAGGAAAAAATCCCTGAGAAAAAAAATCTTGGAAAGGTCAAGTGCCTGGGAGGGACAGGAGGGAAAAAAGACAATTTTTCATCCATGATTGATGATGATCTGCCTGCAGAGCGCCACGGCTCACTGTGTGGAACAAACACAGAGAGGTCACACACACGAGGACGAGTGTGAACAACTCTCCTTCACTCCCTTGACCATCACAAAGTCACACACACACACACACACACAGGACTATGCAGAGACTCACAGAAATGGGTTTTTACAGCTGAAACCCCTTGAGGGATGAGACAGTAGGCAAACTGTTAGTGGATATAACTATTAAGTACATGTGGTGTGACAGAAGGTCAAGAGCTGCCAAAGCTTCAAGACTTTATGTAATTAAGCAGATCGGTGCTATGAAAAGCTAATTTTAAGGCTCGCAGCGGTGCAGCACGGCTCTAATGAACACAGGATTCCTGATACTCTGGGTCAGGGAGAATCAATGTGTTTTATGTTTACACCAGCAGCATGCAGAGTGAAGATAAGGGTTAGTTGAGGTGAGGTCTAAGGTCAGCAGGTGCAAGGCTAGTGGATGCCTTTGAGAGAGCTTTTTTTAACCTGCAGTCAGCAGCAGGATTTTTACACATCAGCATAAAACCCACCAAAGCTCAACAAAGAAAAGAACGTCATAAGAGAGAATGTGAAGTGATGCAGTATTAAGCAATTTGTTTGTGCAAAAGAAGAGTGCAAGAATGCAACAAAGATGTCCAAACATGCAGTTTTAGTGTTTTTTTTTTTTACTTGTTTTTTGGTTTATTTAAGCTGTTAGCCTTTTGTCCTAAAGCACCTCATGTACTGTAGACATCCACTGTTGTGGTGTGTTCAGGTGCACCCAAACACAAGACACAGACTAGAAGCTGGTGAAGGTAAGAAGGTTTATTTAAAGAACCAAGGGGGACAGTCAGTGCTTGAAGTAGAAGAGAAGGGCTGGTACTCCTCTTATTCACATGTTGGCGTGTGTATTGGCCAGTAACAGCAATCATCATTACATTCATTGTAATCATTTCTACAGTGAATAAGAGGTTCTAGGAAATATTGGGTTTTCAATACACTTTATTGTCCCCTTTGGGGAAATAGGTCTTGAACTCAAGTGCTGCACACATTCAGCTGCCTCCACAGCAGCATCAATACATAAAAAACAATTCACATGTAAACAGAGAAACACATACCAATGTAAACCTCAAACAACATATATTGCACATTACACATATTGCACAAGATCTACATACAAACAGCATAAATAAGAGATAAAGATAATACCATGACGCTATTACACAATGCTACAGTCTCAAGAAACATTTAACATTTTGATCAAGGTGGGCACAAACAAGTTTTTAATTCAGTCCAGTTTGCATTGGGGGACTCTGTATTGTCCGCCAGATGATAAGAGCTCATACTCAGAGTGGAAGATGTGAGATGGGTCAGATAATACTCTCTCGACTGCTAGTAGTTGACTGGAAGAAGGGGTTTTGGGGTCCTCCCAAGAATATTAAGGTTTTTGACTTAAAACTATGTAATTTGACATCATTTTGGACCATTATTATTACTAGTTGAATTAATTATTGGCAGAATGGGACCCAGAAAGTTAAGCTTTTATTTAGAAAGGCAGGTAAAGGTCAACACCAGGTCAATGAATTTGCGTTAAGACGTTATTATTGGTTACCTTTTACAACCCTAGTTTTGACTGATAAACTCCTTATTATAAGAGGACTGCCTTTGTACAGCTTGTTTGCTTTGCTTCGGGCACCCCCGGGAACAAAAATACATTCAGCAATTGTGAGAACCAACACACCTCCAACGTGTCATCAAGGGAAACAATCTTCTACATTTCTGATCTTATAAGAGTTGCTCATGACTTGGCATGGCTGTCCCAGCCGCATGTAAAAATGAATTAACTATCAATAGGATGCATAAGACTGATGATAAGACTGATGATACTCACTTGTCTCAGACCATTCCACATTTAGCACAGCTTCATTTATAGTTAGAAGCAATTAAGCCAAGCTCTGTACAAACTGGATCAGTCACACAGCTCCATATCTCACACATGCTAAAAAAAAAAAAAAAATCATTATTCAATTTGCACGGAAGATAAAAAGAACCCATATTATTCCTGTGCGTCATCTTCCAGCCGAGACGTACAAAGTTCTGAAGGGATAACATCCTAGCACACACATCCTGTTGATGGATCTAAATTAAACTCTGCCTTATAGGGGGATTTACAATCATGCCTTTCACACACTAATAAGACTGTTAAAGTATTGACATCATAACAAGCCTCCAATTTCAAGCTGCCCATAACAGATGCTGTGATAAATGTTTCGGTATAAATTGATGCAGAATAAATCTCTTGGCAAACAAGCCGGTCATAAACAGCTTGTTGCCTGCTGAGTGCTTATTTGCATTGAGTAGACAGAGAATTATTAAAGCAACCCTTCGGGAACTGTATATTCCTCATCAGAGCAGTTGAGGGAGAGAAAACGACACAGTGACCAAGGGTGTAAATCATCCCATCCATCTGATTCTGGTGACCCTGCTTCAGCCCTGTTTCATCATTCCATTGGGTAGCTATAGCTTGGTTGTAAAAGGCTCCACATGTGCACTTCACCTGTCTGGTGAGGATTAGATGGGAATGTTAACAAGCTTAGCTGAGTATACATATTCATGAGAAACTGTGTAGGATGAGTGATGTGCCTGTCACTGGTCCTAAAACGTAGCCTTGATCATCGATAAACTCCGAAGCATGGGAAGTAAAGCTTCTCCCTACGGTCATTGGAGGAAGCTATAAATGGGTGTGCTGTATATTACTATATGTGGATCTCCGTAGCCAAACACAGGGGATTAGTGTGCCACATAAAAGTACTTTTCATTTTAGCCTCAATTGAAGTGTTGGATTAATGTGAGGTTTCCTCTATCTGGGTCTGCATATGCGTTTTCTTTCTTGGCCTTTTGTTTCCGAAGGCTCAGTACGTGGGTAAATGTAGAAATGAATCGGATCAAATTAGTTGAAATAGCGAATTGAGCAGACGCATCGCAAGGGCAACTTCAAAGGGCATTCGTTCTTTAATTAAGTCAATGTAGCATGTTGTAACCTTTTCTGACTTATTGCACCAAAAGCATAAAAAATGCAAAAAAAAAAAGAAAAAGAGAGAAAATCTGCATAGGTTCTGTACAGAAATGATTGAATGTTTCATTTCATTCTATAAAAAAAGAAAAGCTCTCCTTCTTTCGGGAGCGCATCTATGTTCCTCAGATCAGTACCTCCACTGGTGCCATGCCATTGTTCTGACAGCCCATTATTCTGAAACCCCATGACCTGCCCTACCAACCCGGTCTCAAGGAAAGGTGTATAAATACCAAGATATTTCACGGACATTCTGCGTGTCACGAGTATGCATTTTAGCGTGTCATTTGTAAGCCAAACAAACGTCCAGAGTTAGGTTCAGGCAAGAAAACCATTTAGTTAGGGTAAGGGAAAATGTCATGGTTGGGCTTAAAATAAGTAAGTAAAACACGTACGGAAACAACGTAACCCAACTACGGAAAACACGTCACACACGTCAACAAAGAGCACATGATGTTCATCACGTGACAAACGTCAGTTACAAAACAAAACAACGGTCAAGAACACGGGTCTCCTGGTTAAAAGTCCAGTGTTAATCCACTCTCCCACCAGCTCATCATTAGTGGTCTTTCTTGGTTTTTTTATACTATATCACTAACTCTTCACATCACATAGAAGTTGTGTACATCATCTGAAATCTGGGAATCTGAAGATTCTTTTGAGATGCAGCTCAGCACTGAATGTGAAGTTGTTCTAGTTATAAATAAGAAATAAAGAAATGTATTAATAAATTATCAAGCAATTAAATTAAATTGTGAAAGTGTATCAGGGCTTGCAACATTATGTCTCATAAATTGTTGCAGCAATTTTTGGGTTGATACCATTTGTTACACAGATTTGGTGCTTAATTTAAAAAAAATGTACTACTGGAGAAATGATGAAAATGATCCATAATCCCTCCAAAACACCACATTAAGAGACCAAGACCTTGAGGAACACCATAGAAAAAGCCATGCTGTCATTTGGAATAAAAAACCTTTGACATTTTGAGATCTCTGCAAGAATTACATTTTTTGGCGATTGGACGGCAAGCACTTCTGTTGTCTAAACTGCTCAGAAACCCCCTTACTGTCAATCTGCCTGGAAAAGCCATCCATACTCTGAATGCTCTAGGTCTCTAGTTTGTTGTTGTAAAGTTTCATGAGGCTGTGATTATCCTAGAGGTCACCACAGGTCATTTTATACAGTGAGGTCAGGTTTAAAAAAAATGGTCTCACTATCACTATTAGGATTAACATCCTCACACACACATTGAATCCACAAGAGTCTCAGCTTTACAGTGATACCCAAGTTGTGCAATTCCAAGACTGTTTACTGACACCATTTTGGTATAGGTGAAAATAAAAAACTGCATGTTTTTTGCCCCAAACTGCATGTGATTATCATAAAGTGGGCATGTCTGTAAAGGGGAGACTCGTGGGTACCCATAGAACCCATTTTCATTCACATATCTTGAGGTCAGAGGTCAAGGGACCCTTTTGAAAATCGCCATGCCAGTTTTTCCTCGCCAGAATTTAGCGTAACATTGTAACGTTATTTAACCATCTTCGACAAGCTAATATGACATGGTTGGTACCGATGGATTCTTTAGGTTTTCTTTGATTCTAGTATCTTCACTCTAGTGTCAAGGGGTTAAAGAAATGCATCTGTTGTTGGTCCTGAGGCATCACAAACTTTGACCTAAAAGCATTCCTGTCTGTCATCGTACTGTAGCACCAAATGATTAACACAGAGCGATTACACTTCCTTCCTAAACACACTGAATAACCAACCCAGTTCCCCCACCACCCCCCCCACACACACACAGGTGGCCGAGGAACAAAAAAGCCACTGATGCCTTTTCCAGTGTGCTCGTCATCGGCAGGCACTGCTGACTGACTGCTGGAGAAAAATGCCACAATGAACAAGCCAAAAATGATCTGTGACGGGGAAATGTAATGGATGCTTATTTTGGACCGTGGTCCGATGTTGAAGCTAATGGGTTTGCCCATTTCACCACTTCCTGGTGAGAGAAACTCCCATTGGGCTCAGAGCGGGTGCTCTTATCTGGTTGGGCTGGAAGCAGAAGCAGGAAGTGACTTCACCCTCGAAGCGGGAATGATAACATACTTCCATGCATGCCAGCTTGTCGTACATCGTCAGCCCTGGATAATCCCTGCTCATGCACCAAGAATAGAACATGTTGTAATTTCTGTTTTGGGCATCTAGGGAGGGGTGTTTTGATCAGATAGGGCACTGGTGCTTTTGAGGTCATTTTTAAAGAGGATAAAAGGGGAATTTGATGAAACAATGTTGCAAAACAAGGTTATGACGATTTCAATATGCCTGCCTTAACTTACTTTGAGTCCTAAACTATAAGGATAAGTCTGTTCTAGTCTATTTTATATTTTACTAATTGACAGGAAATCCAGTGAAAAGAGCTAAACCAACAATGAATTGATCCAACTAATTAACTATCCTCTGATCGAAACTCAGGAGAGTTCCTGCCAAGCCTTTTTTTGCAGCAAAGAACGATCCATAAAATAAAATGTTCCCTGTCCCTCAGTGATAAAGAGGTCATATGTGCTTTTATCTTGACAATTGCAACTGTTTCTTGCCTCAGAGGCAACTTTCATGCCTGCTACTGATTGAAAATCCAGCCTGATTGTGGTCTTAGATCCACTAGGCGGTTACTTATTGCTGTTCCTAGTGCTAATTTAGGCTATGTTTGTGTATGTATATATATAAATGTTTTTTTGTTTTTTTTATTTCCTTGATTTGTTTCATTTTTAGCCATGCCAGTGTGGTGGCTCAAGGAACACAATGTCAGTCCACTGGTCTGTCGGTGGGTCGGCCCGCTATTTTAGTCCTGAATGGATTGCCATGAACTTTTGTGCATTCATTCATAGTCCCCAGAGGATGAATCCCTCTGACTTTGGTGATCACCTGACTTTTTCTCTAGTGTCACCATGAGGTTCATATTTGTGGTTGAGTGAAATGTCTTCACAGCTATTGGATGGATTTCCATGCCATTTGGCACAACAGTTTGCCCAATACTGTTCATAAATACCTGCAAAACTAATTACATTTCCATCAGCTTTTAAGTGCTAATTAGCAAATATTTAAATATTTTATAATAATAATAATTATTTCCTCCCATTTGAGAAATGTTTGCAAAAAAAACTATAGTGACCAGCTGTTTTATGAAATTACTGAGCTTTTATTAAAAATGTCAATGAAGTCAGAAAGTATTATAGACAAATTCAAAGAGAAGAAGTATTAAAAATAGCTTTTTTCTCTGATCCTGCAAGTATGAATGAATCCTCTCTCTCAGTCTCTTCACTAACATGCCTGCTTTGAGGGTTGACAGTGTTTCGATCGACTGGCTTTGTGTGAACGAGGCTCTTCAGTGAATTATTATGTGGCCTTTGATAAAAAAACGGTGTCAGAATTGAGGATGAGGTGACGGTTAGGCCATGAGCACAAGTGTTCTCAGTGAAAACTCTCTCTCGTGATCCATGTGAAAATGTACTCTCGCACACACACTCAGCACGGAAAAACCCTGGGTTAATATAGGACTTACTGCCTCTATGACAGCTAGTATCGGTCTGTCAGTGAGACAGAAAACCTGGCAATAACATTAAAAAAACATCTTTAGAACTCAGCTGTGAAAATTCGCCCTGAGATGCTCCGATTTATCACTCATGGTTTTGTGAGATAAATTACGCATTACATGTTTGAATGAAAATAAGGCCCCGCCTCCACACATTACAATTCTGTGACTGCTCATTTGAATCTTGCTTTGGCTCTCTATACAGTTTACCACCCTGTGATAACAAATAACTATGAGGTTTGTCCTACAGCGCAATTTCTTTCTCACATGCAAGTAAGTGTATTTGGAAAAATAAAGAAAAGACACACTACATTTACAACAAAAAGCTGCTACCTTACAAGATAACAATACGCCTGTGAGGTGTACATTCTAAAGTGTGATGCCATCAGATACGTTTCTGAGCAGCCTGGTCTCCTAAATATTAACTTCCCATACAACAAAACTGCATGGTCAATTGTGTTTAAAGGGTAACGTTTTTTCTCCCGGATTATGTTTGCTTTTTGACAAATTTATTTTACGGAATCCACGGAAGTTTGGTTAGGGAAGAGGTCGGGGTGGAGAGGTGGGTCAAACAAACACAGGACTTTCACCCAGGAGAAAACCCGTGTCCCATGTTTTAATTTATGTCTGTAGCTTAAATAATAGAACCAACTTGTTTTACTTAAACCTATTTTAAGCCAAAACATGATGATTTACTAAACCCAACCAAGTAGTTTTGTTGCATTTTTCTTTTGTTTCAATTTACAACATTAACCAGGTGTTTTAAACTGAGACCGGGAGAAAATACGTCTCCCTCAAAATGTAATTGATGATCCAGTTTAGTTGTATGGAGACACAATTTTGTAGGAGACAGAAGAAGAAAAATAGGTTCCCGTCATTAGACTAGTGTAGGGGCTCTTTTTCTCCTTACAGTAAAACGTGCTCTGACTGAGTGGCAGGAATACAATCTGTCTCTGCAGCGGGAATCATGCACCGGCACTCTAACCTTTGCCTCCATCTCGAGAGTGACTGAGATCTCCATGACAACCAAAATCTGAATAGCAAGAGCTTTATTGGAAGTGACACATTAATAAACTGCAACCTCTAGAGGGGCAGTAATCACACTTCAATTATGTTTTGCTTCCTTCTTCCATTCCTCTCTCTTCCTCCACATCTCAGTGTATTTAATATGTTAGTATAGTGAATAGAAAAGATTCCCCAGCTGCTCTATAGGTCACTATGATGAATTGTCATATTGGATGCACAGTGTGATAACAGGCCCAAGTGATTGTCAGATACACTAATGAGGATGATGGATGTTTCTAACTGAGAAGATCACAGGTTTGCATATTGTATTCTTCCTTGATACATACAGTAGATAAGGATATTTTATACAACACTAATAAGGTGTGTTCAGTCTTCGTGTCAGTGTTTCAAATCCTGTCTACGGAAGCCCTGAGAGGCAAGTGACATAAAAAAAAATATTATGCTGATCAATTTTCTAAGTCTGATCTAAATCGTTTTCTCTGCTGTGTTTATGACTTAAGAACATGTGAAAAAAAAGGTTTTACCAGGATAATCTTTTTTAAGTTCCTTCATCTGTAAAACAGCTGAAAAAAAGTGTTTGTTTTTGTAATACTCATTTTGGCCACAAGAGGCTGAAATGCATCACTATTCCATGTTCTAAATAAGACTAAAAGCATTCATGTTTTCTGTCAGGAGAGTTTTAATTTATCCATGCGCTCCACACACAAAGTAAATATATTGTGTGTTAGCGAGTTGTATAACTTTACTGCCACGTGATTGTTTTGGCTTGAAATGTGTTTTAATTGGCGCTAATGTGCTTTTAGGGAAAACACAAAGGCTTTTAGTCCTATTTAGAACATGGGATGGTGGTGCACTTCAGCCGCTTGTGGCCAAAAAAAAAGAATAACTTAGACAAATGATGCTGGCAAAACTGTTTTTGTTTCCACCTGGTAAAACTAAAAATTAAAGAACTTGGAAAGATTATCCTTGAAAAAACATGTCTTCACCGTCATAAACAAGGGACAGAAAACCATTTAGATTAAAAAAAATGGCTTAAAACATAGAATGATTTAAAAAATGGATCACCATATTTCTATTTATTTTTTTCTAATTTATTTTCTCATTTTTTTTACTTCTCAGGGCTTCCGTACATTTTTAGTGCAGAATGCTACACGTTTGCTTGGTTTGACTTTTTGTAGCTACCTGATGAGCTCACCTGTCTCACATCCTCAGTGACATGAGATGCTGACAGGCATACTGATCCACTCTCTGTCGCTGTTTCTGAAAGGGAAGGCAATGATGCTTCATTTATCAGCAACAACTATATTAGCTATACATGTTTAAATGTTCTAAAAGAGTTCTAGCAAGTTGTTTCACTTCTCTCGGATTTCTCTTTGTCAGAGTTAATTTATATCTATATGTATAGCCAAATTTTTCTGTTCATGAAAACTGGACCAAGTGGTACAAAAAGTAACCTAAATTATCACAACCAGCCCAAAAGAAACAGAAATTGTACCTTCCCAATTTAATCAAAAGTAACCCAGTCTGGCAGAAGATTGCCCAAACTGGCAAAACTGATCTCGGTAGCCTGATTTAACTTTTTTTACAACTACATTATGGTCTTAAAGTTATCTTGGAATCCGCAACATCATCGGGACAGACAAACCATTTTATTTCAACAAGCTGTCCAACCATATTACTGAGTGGACTGAACTGTGTGCATCAGTATTGTTTTAGAGACAAAAGATTCTAGATTCAAGAGTTGTATTTGCCATTCGCACCCATTGTAATTCTGAGCAGTTTACACCAAGTCAGCTTTAAAAAAAAAAAAAAATAGAAAAGGCACAGGGTAATTACAGTAGAAAAAATAAGTAGCACATTCAACTCAACACAATAAATGCATACATAATTAAAACATAAAACACCCTCAGTGTAGTCAATAATCTAAACTAGCCTCTGCATAGGCACCCCCAGAATACAAATATATGCTCCATGAATATATTAAAATAATTTAACTTGTAGCTCTCATAAAATATATATATATAAAATAATAATAATATATTTCAGAAGATTGCACGGTGAAAGGCAACATATTGCACAGCATTTCAGCAGCATTTCAGTCCAATTGGTTCAAAAAGATCTGAACCAACAAGCCAACAATCATAATTGGCATACAACAATAATTATGTCAATTTCTAAAATTTCAGATGAAAACAAAATGTCCAGGCTTTCTAACGGCCGTCCCACTGTTGGGCCTTAGTTCCACTTTTCCCTTTTTGCCCCTGCTGACCATGGACCTGGATGAAACCTGTTTGTGTTTTTTTCACTTCTTTAATCCACATGAACTGGGCGGGCAGTTTACCGAGTTATTTTTTAAGCCTGTAGATAATTGAGTTGTGGATTTCACAGTCGAAAATAACAGCTGCTAATCCGACAGTTTTGTTCCAACCAATTTGTAATATGAAAAGCTTTTATATCTGAGAGTTGTTTTCATCTTGTGCTCGTGATGCACGACAAATTTAGAACAAATCTAACTTTGAAGTATTGAAGTATTATCTTTACGTGCCACAAAACCCTCTAAAGGTTTCTACAGGATTTTTTAAATCAACCCAATATGCTGCAATGTTTACTCCTACCTCTCGAGAGGCATCAATGTCGAACCAACTGCAATAATATACTCACAGATTCACTGACCAGTCTGATGCACACTGGTTATTCTCTTGACTTTTTTAAAAATCTGGTCCTCTCTCAAGGTTCCATGGTGGAGAGGAGGTTTTGTTGCTCTGTCTCTATCTATCTGACGTGGAGAGGAAGTTGTGTTGCTCTTGCTCTATCTGTTTGGCATGGAGATGAGGTTGTGTTGCTCTGGCTCTATCTGATTGGCATGGAGAGGAGATTGTATTGCTCTGCCTATATCTGTTTGGGGTGGAGAGGAGGTTGTGTTGCTCTGGCTCTATCTGATTGGCATGGAGAGGAGGTTGTATTGCTCTGCCTATATCTGTTTGGCGTTGAGAGGAGGTCATGTTGCTCTGGCTCTATCTGTTTGGTGACGCCGGGAAGCTGCTTGACATCGTCCTGGATTCACCTTCTCACATATGTTCACATTATATGTATTCATTTTTGTCATATGGATTGTCTATGTTGTATTGTCATTATGTTGTTACTCTGTACACACAACATCTATTGCACATCTGTCCATCCTGGATGGGGGATCCCTCCTCTGTTGCTCTTCCTGAGGTTTCTTCCATTTTTTTCTTCTTTCCCTGTCAAAAGGTTTTTTTGAGGGTTTTTTTCCTTATCCGATGAGAGGGTAAAGGACAGAGGGTGTCACTATATGTACAGATTCTAAAGCACCCTGAGGCAAATTTGTGATTTGTGATTTTTGGCTATACAAAAAAAAATGACTTGACTTGACTTGACTACTGTTCAAAGAGAGGCAATTTCCCTTTAGAGAAGTCTGACTCGGAACAACCTGTCTCAGCTTTGAAGCATGCAGGAAATGTGTTACATGTTCAAACCATGTGCAGTAGGATGCATAAAGCTGCTTTAGAATATTGTTTAGCTAACATAACTGTGGGTATACTGGGTCTTTTGTTGGACATATAAAGTAGAAACACAGTATGTGCACAGAACATCAGCATGACTTGTTTGTATTTCTCAGTTCTTTCATCTTAAGTGTCCAACTCTGAGAGACCTGACAGAAACTTCAGACCGAGCCACGACTGAGGGCACAATGAATAGCAACATTGTGTCTGAACAATGCTTGACAAACATGGCGGTGGCATAAAAGCAGGAAGCTGGCATGGCAGGCTAAGGTAAACATCAGTGAAGTTTCCCCTCTGTGCTCCTGACATGACCGCATTGTTCTCAGTGCTCAAGCTGCAGCTCTGAGAAAAGGGACTTCTGTGCTACACTCAGTTTTCCTGAATTGTATGCACATAATGGCAATAATAACAGCCGCTTCCACATAATAGGGCCCCCTATGTAGAGAGTGGTTTCCCAGAGAATGGTGAGCTGTATCCTTTCTCATCTTGTGTGGGCTTGTATATACCACAGGAAGTGGCATTATTGTTGTTATTTATCACAATTAATGACAACAATAATGTTACTTCCTGCAGTATGTTCATGACGCTGTGAGTGATTCTGTAATATCATTTCAAAGTCACTCAGTATCATGAACACATAAAGGCAACATTAGAATGGCAGAATCATTTCATCTCTTCTTGTATGCTGTAAGAAGAAGAACAAATAACGCTCTTGTGGTAAACTTGTGTAATGACTGATACCTTTTTTTCCATTCTCATGCAGATAAAGCAGAATGGCAACAAGAAATGCCCTGAAAGCTGCACCATATCAATCATGTGAAAGACGCCTATTACTAAACAAGACTTTATCCAAACCGAGTACATGTCTGGACCGTGTACGGTCAGTCTGTGAATTTGTGTCTAAATTGTTACACAAATAGTCAGTGGTCATATCTATAATGTTAAATCCAGTGGTACGCGTCCACCAGGTCCGGTGAGGACACTAGGGGACGCTGCTCCACTCAACTGGCCGTTCAAGCGGTGACGTACCCTCTCGTGGAATGCACGTGATTGGTCCCTGGTTTTCTGCTTGTCATTTCAAACAGGAAACAACATGGCGACCTGCTCGTAAACTTTCTGTTATTCTGTCTAAACAATCCACCAAAATCTACTTCTGAAAACATTTGAAGCAAGAAATAGGCGATGGTGCCACTGCTGAATCTGGTTTCAGTTTAGAACTAGATGGCCTAGTTTGACAGCTTGATCCAAGTTTCGTGAGCCAGACGTGTCGCACTTGACGGGTCCATTTGCATAAAAGGACTGCTTCCGCCTTTTCATTTTGAAAGAGAAACAGCACAATGAGGAAATTCCAACACTCGGCCGACCAATCATCAGTCAGTCAGTCATTCAGTGACAGACTTTTGTATTTGTAGGGCTGGCCCTCTGCAGTCCAGCCAAAAAAAAATCTTTAAATATTTTTTTGGGAGCATTTTTGCCTTTATTGGATTGTTTTGACAGTGAAAAAAAGGCAGGTAATGGGGAGTGGTGGGGGGCCATGACATACAACAAAGGTCCCCGGCTGGAACTGAACCACGGCAGCCATGTTGCATGCGCCGCAACCACCCAACTACCAAGACACTCCATAAAACAAATTCTTAGACACAACAAGACGAAGGGCCCTAATAAAACGATCTATAGAGGCGTGGCGCAAGTGCATTTAGGGCGCGTCCAACTCTACTATTGCTAGTTAAGCAACGCATAATCTGGGCACAAAGCAAGGGGCAAAGAGGTTGTATTAGTGTCTTTATATTCACAGGTGTGTTTTGGGCATAACATGAATTAAACCAATCAGAATGTCATCTCCCATTCCCTTTAAAAGTCAGGTGTGCCTGCACATTGGCACATTGCTCTTTAAAAGGATCAACTGCAATATTGATGTTTAAAATGTGTGCTCTGCTCATAGAAAACTCTGCTGCATATCAAATCAAGCGCTTCCTACACTAACAGCCAGCCACCAGGGGGAGATCCAGATGTTTAGGCTTCCCTTTTGGGGAGCTGTCATGTCGCTGCGCTCACATCCCGTAGAGGCAGCCTGTGAAAAACGGAATTCTTGAATTCCTGAATGTTGAAGCTGCAGTCCAGAGCACAGGAGTAATATGGTGTATAGTTTAGGGGCAAAACGAAAATGAACTGAATTCAGGTGAAGACGCTTATTTTAAGTCTTATTTTGATGCAAAAATATGTACATTAGCAGGAAAATAGCACAACATGGAAGTGGAAGCAGTGCTGGGTTTACTTAAATGTGGATCGAGATCTCATTACTAATACTGTTTGTTTAAATGTATTTATTATTGCATTTCTTTTTATCCATTTATTTGTTTTGCAAGTATGTTTTATTTATTTTCATTTTTAAATGTATGTATTTTTGCACTTATTTATTTATTTCTGCCCAATTTTCCCTTTCCATTTCACCCCTTATTTATTTACCCAAACTTGTTTATTTCTGTATTCTTTCATTCTTCATACACTTCTTTTTACATTTCTTTTTGCATTTATGCCTCATTATTCAAATGTGTGTCATCTTCAAATAAAAAAAATATAGAAAATACATAATTAAATAAAAGGGAAAATTAAACAGAAGAATAAATAAATACATAAATAAGGGAATTAATACAAAGATAAATAAATAAAGAAGCAAATTAAAGCATAAATATCAATTTATGTAACATTTTAACAATTAATTAATCGCTACATTTACTTCTAATATAATATTTGCTACATTCAATGACGTTTATTAATTTATCAAGTCATTTATTTATTTATTCATCCATTTCTGGCAGTTTCTGTCCTCCATAAAACCCGCATCGCACATTTGTGCTGCAATATTTTCCATTTCCCACCAAACTGTAATGCTCTCAGGGTGGAAACACATCTGAAGCATCATTGAAACCATCATGTGACTTAGTTTCCCCACTCAGAGTCATACAGTTGGTTCTATAGACTGACTCACACCATGATATTGCCCATGGTCCACTATTACTCAGCGATATCTGATGGACAATATAATGAAGTGACTCAGTTATCAGTCTAACCCTAATATATGATTAAATATAAATGATATTCCAGTACGTGTGATCTCCACCCCACAGTCATGCTCTTTCTGTAGTCGTGAGCTGTGTAAGCTGTCTCCCTTCTTCTTTGTCACCCTGTCACTGTTTTCTGCTCTCTGCAGCTCAGCAAGAGTGAATCACGGCCGCTATATTTATGACAGAGTCTGTCTTCCAACTCTGCCGTCTCTGGACTGTGTAATTTAACATGACAAAAGAGAACAAAAATGCCACACAGGATAAATGTACACAGAAAGAGTCTTGACACTGGAGTGCGGTCAAGGACCGGCAGACATTGAAATTATAGTTATTTCTTAGAAAATGTTAAATGATTCATGAAAAGGCATGAAAATAATATGTTTCCACATTAATTGATTATCAAAAGTAGTGGGAATACACACACAACACTATATATACTGTATATATAGTATATAGATGGATTGTAAAGAGTATGACAACACTCTCATCCACTGTCTTTACATACTCAACACTTTGCAGACATGTTAAAATTCAATTTGGAAATAATATCACCGACCATTCACTGAAATTTGAAGCCAGGCATTTTCCTTATTATTATTATTTCATGCTTATTGTTTAGGCTGTAAAACCATCTGTTTGATTTCAGAGCAGATACACCTCAGTCTCTCACTTTAACTCTCCCCCTGCTTGGATAAATGGGTCAGTCCAGTGTGCCATGTGGAGCACAGGAGAGCTCAGAAATGGTTTGCGCCGCAGGAGGGACCTCATAACAAACTACAGCAGCGGGACAACCTCTTAAACCAACATGAGACAGACAGGGTGAAAAACATGACGATAAAATATTAACCCGGTGACTCAAGTTTTTCAAAAACACCATATGGAGCAGGTGAAAGCAAAAGAAGTAATGCATTATCTCTTTGTTTTCCTCTTGAGCTTGACAGAAAAAAAATATAAGAAACAAAAAAAGTATAAGAATAACTGAGGGGACAAAGGGATAAAGTGTCAGTGTGGTAGCTGTATGAGTGTTACAGATGTATCCTATATATAAATATACCAACAGGTGTCTAATTAAAATAACAACCTGAATAACACACCTCCACACCTCAGCTAATAAAGAAGACAATGTGAGAATATGTCTGTGTTTATGTGTTTCTGCATTATGTACCATCAAGTAGCAAATTAGAGGAAAAATATGAAGAAATGAGTGAAGAAACAACAAATGTATATGGTTTCATACAGGCCACAAGGTCTGCACATAATACTGTATGATGTCGACTGACTGCTCGACAAAGTGGTAAAGAAATGTGACCTTGTTGTGAGCTAAACACCCAGATTTATATTATTATTACACTATATATTATTCATATTATTGATGTTTATGTGCTGTGTCTTGTGCTGGTGTTTAGGGTGTGATGTGCAAGGCTGCGGTGACCTTTGCGTACCAGCCAATGGCTGATAGCTATACTGCTAGTGCTGTGATTAAAGCTAGAAGACAGAAGATAAGTGTGTTTTCGGAATGATCTATGAACAACCTCATCTCATGGGAAGGAGTATAAATAGCACGACAATTTAAGGATATTCTGCGTGTATTGATAACGCATTTTAGGCTTTTTGCGTGTCATTTTATGCCACAGGGTTAAAGGACCAATATGTAATATATTTACTGTAATAAATCAGAAAAATGCTGAAAACAGCCAGTGTGTTCTCCTTTCAAATGTTTCTGTGAGTTTGTTTTGTAGATTTCTTCTCCAATAATGGTCACAAGCAGCTTGATGCAGATTTAACTGATGAGATTATTTCTGCCTCCAAAGAAAGAAGAAGAATAGTGCCCTTTGTTTTCAGCACCTGGGCAAGAAATCAGTGAATCACTGCTATTGATCCCAATCAAACTCCCATTATAGCCATTTTGTGTTTTGGCACCGGGACTGCCTACTTTCCATTAATAATGTCAAATATAGACTCCCCCATTCTTTTTTAATGATGGCTCTCTGAATCTCTTTTTGGAATAAAGCCCCAGACACTCCCCATTTCCGACAGGAAGCATTGAACCATTTTGTAGTATAGTTGAAGCATGGATCTTCTGCTAGCAGCTATTTCATTGCCCTGCAGTGTGTGTGCTTGGTTTGTACCGTTTTGTCCTGACCCTTGGTGAAACTGTATTGGCATCACAGATCAAAGGGAACATGGTGTTTGTGGCCTAGAGGTGGAGAAATGTGTGTGCCTCCCCCGCCCCCTCAAACCAACCTTGGCCCTCCAGCCTCCAGACGATCTGTACGCACACAGATGCTTCAAATCCTCTGCCTGAAAAGGTATGCAACAAACATGACAGACAGTCACAAATATCATGAACACACTTTGATAGAGGCATAAACCAGTGCATGCTGACATAACCATTCACACCTGGATAAACATCACAATCTGAACGTCCACATACATTGCTTTTAAAACGAATATGTCATCATGAAAAACATTTCCGAGTTAGCTGGTTAATACTGCTTCCTGGAGGCCATCGGCTTAAATTCAATCCCCTATTTTACTACTTGGAACTGATCCTTTCCAAGTGGTGGATCTGGTGAAGCAACATTTGCAGGTCTGGGCCTCTAAATATGTTTCACATTTGAGTTTTTCTAGGGTTTTGAGCATTAAGGCTGGCTGTGCACCTGTGGAGTAAAGAATGGATTTCTTTACTACTACTTCAATTTCCTTCCAAGCTACAAAGGTGTAGGCCACATAACACTTCTTTGTTTTTACAGTAAATAAACAGAAATCTAGGTACATTATGTTGCAAAATACCAGCAGCAGAATTAAGAAAATAATGGAGATGATTTAAGTATTTAAACTTCCAATAACTGACTTTTTGAGCCCCTCAGTAGTAGGGCTCGGTATCGGTCCTCAATATCTTTAAAGTTTCATGTCTGTTTTATTATAAAGCAGGTTTAAGTGCTATATAAATACTGTTAAACTATCAAAACGCTCAATATACAGAGAAATACACACCGGTATTCAGAAATTGTGCGTTTGAAACAAGCCGTTAGGATTTCTGTCCATTTTGTGATGTCACAAATATACAATATTTAGACCATTACAAGGTCTTTAATGTAAACATTCTAAATGTGTCCCAGTTTATTTCTTGTTGCAGTGTATGTAAATAACATCAGCTGACAGGAAGTAAACACGGACCCAATCTGTTGCCTAGCAACGCAATTCAGTGGAAATTCTGTTGAAATGCACTAAAACGGAGCATTTCAGACAGAGGGTAAATACAGGTATATTCAGGCAGACAGTATGAGGAAAATAAAGTGTTTTTTGAACATTACACCATGTAAACATGTTCTAGTAGAAACACAAAATACAAGTATGAACCTGAAAATAAGCACGATATGGGACCTTTAAGGTATCGACCAATTAAAAAAAAAAAAACGGTACCAAGTAGTACTGAAACTTCACCAGTCAAACGATACCTGCAATCGATCCTTTTTTGTGCCGTCACCAAGAGAGAAAAAAAGACTATTTGTATGGTTTTGCTTGCAGCCAATCACTGCAAGCATTCTTAGATTGAATGCAATGTGTGATTTGCCACTGCTCTACCGCAGCATCTACAACCATTACAGATTTGTGCCTGCCTGCACACGGCTCTGAACTACATCCATGCCCTGAGCACTCAGATGTCTGAGCCGGCAGCTAGCAGCTAACGGTGCTAACAACAGCAACAGTGCTGACAGAGCTAACAGTATTAGCCTTAGGGTGGGAACCGGAGGGTGGGCGTTACGCTTCCGCGACAACACGGTTGCGCCAACGTTGGTCGGGTGATGGCGTTACCAGTAACCGCTGTATGAGCGCTGCGCAGTGCGGCGCTGATTAGCTAGACACTCTCTTTTTAGCTCTGTTTTAGAGCTCCATCAAAATTCTGAGATAAATATAAGGATTTGTAGCTGCTAAATGCTCCACTGTTCACCAGTAGTTGCTAACTTGTCTATGTGACACAGGACAGATATCATACAGGAGGGTTTTAGAGCTTTTTCACTGAAAACAGCTGCCTGCTGCAGCTGAAAACAAGTAGTCCCATTCAAGTAGTCATGTGATCCATTTTTAATATGAGCAATATTCCCGTGGTGCCTCAAACCAGGCAGAGCACAGGCATCAGTATAAAATGTTGCCATCAACAGTTTAAATGTCCAATGCATGACACTTTCATGTGACAGGGTGTGTTTTGTTCCACATCTACTGCGAAGCATCGCCGGAGCCCAGACGAGGGGAAAACTCGCTTGAGGAGATTATTTGCATGAAAAGTGTTATTCAATCAGACAAGTCATTGACCTTTGGAGAGGAAACCAAACAACTCGGATGACAATGAGGTTCCCTTGGCAACCAACAAAACACAAAGCGTCCCTGCACTCTTTGTGATTAGTAATTGAACAAAATGTGGGGGGAAAAAGGAATGAGTTAAAATGGAAAGAGATTTTGAAGAAAAGAGAGAGAGAGAGAGCGAGAGAGAGAGAGAGAGAGAGAGAGAGCAGGAAGAACTCCTTTTGGCTCAGACAATCCCCTTGATTGGTCTGCTGCACATTGTGTTTGGAAGTGTCAGAATGGCACAGAGGACCAATCTATGTGACTGTATGATGCACATAAATGCTCAAACATTCTTATTGTTTTCGGGTACTTCGGTTCACGACTCATCCTCCTGCCGTTTGCAACTAAAATAGCTACCCACGTGTTTTATCCTTTTCTGAACGTGGCTGTCTCCTGCATTTACTTTAAACATGATAATCAAGTATGGTAACACATCATAGTCGCCATGGAAATAAGGTCTATATTCATATTCCATCCACCACAGAGATCAGACACGTCTGGCAGACTGTAAGGTAGACAACACCCAAGTGCCACACTTCCATCATGTCTTTATTTTGTTTTTTTTTCTTCTTCCTAATCCTCACCAAGCAATAGCACTTGGCTCTTAGCTACACTTCCCCTGCAGCTTCTGCTAACATTAGAGCCTTGGGATTAGCAGAGGTGCTAGACAGGAGCCAAAAACAAATCCTCTCACACACCTAGCTGTCTCTTTTCTTCCTGTCATTATCAAACACATTCGGAGTGCTAGCCTGGCCCTCAGGATATTGTGCAAGTATGCAGTAACATTCACCGTCGCACCGCAGACGGGTAAGAGCACCTTATTACCGGTGTGAGGTTTGTTGAAAGGTGTTGCACCAGCCATGTGAGATCAGATGAGGAACTGTCTTGATATAGCATCTTAACTTGTAGCAATGTGGAGTTACTTGAGTTGAGTTGTTGTCTTCCCAAAATCAGGACAGAACAAGAGGAAGGCTGGATTAATAAAACAGATGAGCTTTAGGAAACAGGTTCAAATCAATGGGGTGTTGCGTAGTGGGGATTACCCCTTTCTAGAAGTCTAATAGGCAAACTTAGCACTCCGAGTACCACACTCTGCAACTGGATATTGGACTTCCTCACAAACAGACCCCAGGCAGATCGGATTGGTGGTTACACCTCCTCCACTCTAGTGTTGAACACCGGAGCCCCCCAGGGCTGTGTGCTCAGCCCCCTCCTATTCACGCTGTACACCCACGACTGCAACCCCCAACATGGAGAGAACTCTGTTGTGAAGTCTGATGAGAATTCATATCAGGAGGAAATCAACAACCTTGCGGAGTGGTGCTCAGTGATAAATTAAGGTAAAAAAAGGAGCTGATTTTTAGAAAAAAAAGGAGGCGAGGACACACATCCCTGTCTGTCTACATCAATGGA
>CAKAOI010052463.1:0-116475 GCA_916701655.1 Sebastiscus albofasciatus
CTGGATAGTGAATAGGGAGTCGTGAATAAGTGAAGGATTTTAGACACAGAAATGTGAAATCCAAGATGGAGCATAACTTCTTCCTTTTCGCTTATTACTGCCCCAAGTGGTCAAAAGCTGTATTGCAACAATAATAAGGAATTTATGTCTGACAACACGGTGACATTTCCCAAAATGTCTCTCAAAACTTCACCTTCCCTCTACTGGGTTTATATCGTATAAATTAATTTGGCACAGAGATTTATGAGCGTTAAATGCCAGAATCCTTCACATAGCCATCCAGGACTGTTGTGTGCTTCTCTACTGTATTATTGTCCAGTTTTTGACAGAAGAAGACCAAAAAGGTTCTATGTCATGCAAGAAGTCAAGTGTCTTTCCAGAGACAGCAACAGAAAAAAAAAACAATGAAGAAATGGGTAATTATGGTGTGAGCAGTGACAGCTTTGGCTGAAATGACAAAAAAAGAGAGAGAAAGTCCGACAGGAAAGTCCAGAGATGAAGACAGCACGGCACAGACCTGACTGTTTAACTGACAGATGATAACAATAAATACACCACAGCGACAAGCGTTTTCCACCGAGGACATCAAATATATAACTAAGAGAATCTCACCAGTTAAACCACTGAGACTGGGAACGTCTTTTGTAACAGATACCGACCACACCAGGAGCGTCAACGTCAAAACTAATTAAGAGCAGAATCAGTCCGTCTGCTGAGCGCGGTGGATATACATGAATTTATCATGTTGTGGAAATGACAACTAGAGTAGAAAGTGACAAACAGCGCACACACACATACACCTTAAAGTGTTAATATCCGTGTCGATTTACATAAACTTTGAAAGTGTCAACACTAATTTTGTTGACAATATGACTCCACCTGTTGGGTGAGAAGACGGTGTGACACATGGGACGGATAGAAGAAGACAAATACATATCAGTGTGCAAGTATATAGCACAGCTTATTGTGATTATACAACACTGAGTGGATGTAGGCTTAAAATGTGTCTCTGAAAAGTTTGTATCTGAGGTTGAATTCACAGCACTTACAATGGATTGGAGTGATAACCCAAGGTCACGGCAAATAAAAAAAAAAAAAAAAACGTCAATAGAAACTTCTCAAAGCACTCCTGCAGCCTGATCGACTTCTCTGCTGTCCATCTGTATTCTCAGTATGTTACAAACAGCCACATTATCACAAACATTCACAGCTTCCTTCGCCTCTTTGTCGGATCACAACTATGTTTGCTTGAATCAGTTTGCGAACAACATTAGGGATAATTTACAGCAAGCTGGTCATTGTTGTGAAATGTGCTGCATTGCCATGAAAGGGGTTTATTTCACAACAATGACCCGCTAGCTGTACATTATCCCGCTTATTACACGGCTACTTACTGAAGAAATCAACAATTTGAAACAAAAATGGTCCTCCAGAGTCCAACATCAGAACTGTGTCCATAGCAACGGTCTGTTATAAAGAAATATCAGACCATGATTGACCAATGTGGCTGTTTAGGATTGAAGGCAGACCTCCTCCTAGAAGATTAACCTAATGACTAAAAGCTATTTCTTACGATGTGAAAATGTGGTACGGGAATATGCGTGCAAATTTTCCGCAATACAACTATGCACACTGGTTCCGGTACATACATTTTCGTCAATGAGGCCAAATGAGTTTCCTCCTAAACAGTGCTGCGTCCACTCCACACAACAAAAACACAGACAGAGAATGTCTAAGGGGCTAACGTTAACCACACAAACTAATCGGACCCCAAATTTGAAGCTAACGTTAGCTGTTGTGGCTAGCCTTGTTCCGTGACCAACATGTAACGTTAGCAAGTGCATATCAGCTACATTACCATCTTCACTATATCCCAGCTGCTGGTTGATCTCAAGCCATACATTGTCCTTTATTTGGTTGTTGAGGTAGTAGTGTTTGTCGTACGTTATTGGGTGTTGAGAAGGGGACAGCCCATTGTTACTCAGTACACCAATTGTCAGAAAAATGGCCCATTTGACCGAAAAAAGGCCATTTGTCAGGCAGTCTGTTACCCCGTAAACAAACGGCCATTGTTCCTAGGCCTATTGCTCAGAAAATACACAGTCTCTGTCCAAAAAATAGAAGCACATGGCTAATTATTATGCAGAATGATGGAAATCAGTTGGAACAAAGGATTTCATTGATCAAGCATATATTTCAGCAGGCGGAAATCCAGTGAAATCGAGGTCCGTCTGAATATTTTTTTTATGAATGTCTTGCAGGGGTGTTGCAAGCACCCACAAAATCAGTTTTTCTAACTTTCTGTGCAAATGTTTCAGACGAAAATCCATGTCTGGTGTGAAACGGCTTTAAATTGTCGATTATTGTAAAAAGTGTTTTTTAAATTCCCAATTGATGAATGAACCATTAATTTACCCAAAAATAAATATCAAAAGCTTGTCTGATTAATATTTCAACATTTTATTCAATCATCTTCTCTTAAAAATAAACAAATGTGACAAGATAATAGACTCTATTAATCAGCTGCCTGATCAGAAAAATACTGGACCTCTAATTCAAAAGGATTGCTGTGACACATAGAGTAGCAACCCTTTACCTGAACTGAAGAATCAGTATTTTTACTGAAGTACTTAAAAACTTAAAATAGTTAGGACATATATTGATTCATCACTGGAGTAAAACACAGTTATGATAAACACTGACAGATGTATTTTTGAAACGATTTAGAGTGACATGATTGACACTTTTGGTCGATGAATAGAAATGGAAGGAAAATAGAGTTCAGTAGAGAAAGTGGATGAGGTTGTGCTTTGAGTCAATAAACAGACTCATGACACAGCAGCCAGAAGTGTCAGGATGTTCTGGGACAAACTGTTGGCTCATGTTGGTGTCACCGACTAATTTGCTCTCAAGAGCAACAGCGAGAGGTCAAGGAGTCAAACTGTGACGGGAAAGAGAGAACGGTCGTTATGATTGAGGTCAGACCTGCAGCGGCTGAAGGGAACAAGCTTACAGTATCTACTGGAGCCATCTTAGGGCTGGTTTCTGCAGGAGGACAACAAGTTGAATCTAAATGATAACTTTCAAACAACTTTCCTGAACTTGAGCTTTAAATCACTATTCAAAACTAACATTTTTTATGTTGTAGTTGAACATATCCTCATCCAACGATTCGTATGATATCTTACAAAAAGTTATTCCAAATTTTTCATGTGTTTTCCTACAAATGTCCAGAAATACGTGTCAATTTCCGCTTGTTACATACATATAGTATTTTCAAAATAAACTTCCATCTTCATAGGAAACTATTGCAGGGTACACACTACACGAGAATCAAGCCGATTCTGGGCCCAATTCTCTTCTCCCAACAATGTTCAGCAAAGACCCTTTTATTGATGGTTCTAAAGATTATCTTTCCAGATGTTCCTGAGGTGTGAGGTATGTTAAGAGTGTTTTTTATATCCCTGATCGGCTCAGAAGTCCATACTCACCACACCGATTTGAACTCGCAAATATTAAACAGATGATCTGATATCCCGGTTTGTGTGGGGAACCCCGAGGACAATTGAGAACCAAGATGACTGAAGGACAACCACCGTCGTCATGGTGGCCTCATCTAATACATGAGCTAATGCAAAACACAAAGCATAAAATAGTAGTTAGATGGAGCTCAGAAATGGTGGACCAACTTGTTTAATTGTGGCAACAATGCGAGTGTCTCTGTGATTTCATCCATATGTTTCTTTTTTCTTTGTATATTTTCAGTACAAAGTAGAGCAAAAGCCAACATCGCTAATTCTTCCTGCCCGTCGTCCGCCATGTTTGTTCACGTTTGATCACAAGAGATTTTGGAGATTTCTGTTTTTTTTAGTTGTGACCCTTGTTGTTCATAAATGGAATCTGTTGCTCAACACACACTATATGAACAAAACTGTTAAATTTAACATAACGTGTCGTTATGTGTGGGTTCTCTCACATTTTCAAAATCTGTTAAGATTTGAAAAATATTTCAGTGTGGGCCAGCCTTTAGTTAGTCTAGGCAACAAACCTACTTAGGTAGGTTTAGGAAAAGATCGTGGTTTAGGTTAAAATAATACGGAAGTGGCGTACTTAAGTATGGAAGTTATGTGACAAATAAATCAACGTTGACTTCTGGTTTCACACGGGGTACGAAAACCGGTCTCCTGGGTGAAAGTCCGGTGATTTTTGACCCACACATCCACCCGTCCTCCTCCGTACGCAGTTACGTTCATGGATATTATGCAAATTATAGTGCATTAACTTTTCGTATATAGCTACAAACAGTGTATGAGAACAGCCTTTGTAGTTAAATGATTTATTCGTTTATTATCCATATCTATCACTTTCATTACTTGCAGTGACTTGTATTTATGATATTATTGTTTGAAACACTTTTAAGGTAAAGCTCATTGTTCCATTGTTTGTTTGTTTTTTCTCTCTTTTAAGCATTTTTTCCTCAAAAGTTCCCAGAGGCTTTTTTTTGTTTAAGGAGCAGATTGGTTTCTGATTTTATGTCCCCAAGCACCCCAGTTCCCTGCTACAGAAACTTGTCACCTCTGTTTACATAAACAGGGTCCTGGTTGACGACTCAGACGACACTTCTGGTGATAGAATGGGAAGAGAAAATGGGGAGAAAACACAAGTAAAGTGCTAATTATGCATCGGAGTTTCTCCAAGTAAGATTAAAAAAGGAACAGATAAACAGTGTGTTTGTGCTCTGCAAACTGTGTTTTTGAAATATGTTATTCAACTGGAATTTTCTATTTTAATTTGATTTTTGCACATTTTTAAAGCATCAAAATAGCCCTACAGTATATATTCAGGCTATGCTATTGTATATCAATAATAGTAATAGTATATCAATAGTATAGTAAACGTAGTACACGTTTTTTGGAGTCTGAACATGCGTCCATGTCATTAAAAGGTGCATCACCTTGCAGATTGTCATGGAAACAAGTCTTTTTCAAAGCACAGCATGAAAAGAAATCACAAGGTCTGCGTTTCTCTGTGCAGGAATATGTGTGTGTGCGTGTCTTTGTACTCACATGCTATACGTCACATCATTTTGGTGCTAATAGACTCAAAGTGGAATCCAATGACTCTTAACTCACTCGGGGCTACAGCCAGTTACTCTTGTGTTAATTCCCATTACTGTAAGTGTATGAAATAAGCTCAGCACTCTGACCTTGTACATTAACATCTGTGTGGGAGAGAGCAGCCTGGTTATTACACCAGACAAAGCCTCAAAATAAAAAAAAATAAAAAATAACAATGAAAATGGAGACACGGATTTCTGCGCTCCAGGACAAATGCTGATTATCCCCTAAATGTAGCAGCAATGACTCCACCATAAAACTGCAACAGTGGGCAACTAAAAAAATATGTGACGATGCACAACACTAATCGTCTTCAGCGGAAACCAACACAGAGCTGCGAAAAGCGCCCCACAGCTACAAAATACCAAAATAAGACTCTCATTTACAGCCACTTTTTAATTAATCTTGTTAGCACAAACGTGGCTTTTCCACACCGCGAGGAGGTGGAGGAGGAGGAGAAGGAGGAGGAGGGTGGTGAAACCCATGCAGCAGCGGGTGAGACTGGGACAGAAAGAGATGGGAGGCAGAAGGAAGAGACGGAAGACGTGTCCTCTGAAGTTGTGTTTACTTGTCATCGTAATGTAGGTCAGAGCCCAACGGAGGATCCATAGATTGCCAGAGTTGTGAATGGGTTGCATCTGTCTCCGCCGATTTAGCCAGATCAATAGAAATTGTCTTTCTGCGGATTTGAGATGTGTCAGCCCCGCCCCGCCCAGCCCCTGCCTTCACACAGTCCATCGATTCGCAGGAGGACCGGGGGGACGTGCACAGCATGAGCGGTCCATATAATGGGCCCGCAGTTTGCTTTTGCTGAGTTTGGCAGGTTTGTGCACAGAGCTCACAGGCAAGAGTGTCACACACACAGTTGATTGTGGGGAAATGTCTGGAAATGAAAAAAAAAAAAGCAGGGACACTGGGGAGGTCTTCACTTTCTATGCATCATTATTATGTTTAGAGACAGCCCAGGCGCACAGCAGTTCGTGAAGTAGTCACAAAATTCAATGTATTGATTCGTGTACATAGACATAAATTTATCATTTTTGTCATGATGGTGAACACAAAATCAGTTCGTATGTAAGCCACGTAATTGTAAACCGGGCAGTATAAAGAGCGGCGAACGCCACATAAGGAGGAGGTCGGAGTGGATGGGTGGGTCAAAAAAACACCAGACTTTCACCCAGGAGACCACTGTTCATGTCCCGTGTGAAACCAGAAGTCAACCATTTATTTGTCACGTAACTTCCGTACTTAAGTTGCGACACTTCCAGTGTTATTTCAACTCAAACCAAGATCTTTACCTAAACCTAACTAAGTAGTTTTATTTTGAAAAGACTGGAGAGGAAATTGACACGTGCGTCACGTGTTGCTGGACATTCGTAGGAAAACGCACTAAAAATATGTTGTTGAAAATCTGAGCGCTGAGTGTCACGAACAAAAAAGATTAAAATCAAATAGATTAAATTTTGTGACAATTTCACGAACTGCCGTGAGACTGTTTTGTTAGAGATGACTAACCAACTCGTTCTCGTCACGCGTCACATACTGACGTGCTTAATGTTGTGAATTAAACAATCAACACTTAGTTAGTTTTAGGAAAAAAACATCATGGTTTGGCTTAAAGCTTCTATGTTTGTAAAGTGAAAATGAAACTGAACGTTGTGAACACGGGACATGAATGAACAGCTGATTGTAACGTGAAAGTGAAACTCAACACATGGACAACCAACTACGGTCTCCTGGATGAAAGACTTGTGTTTGTTGGACCTATCCACCTCCCCTCCCGGCGCACTTCCTCTGAGCATTTAATATTACGACGAATGTGTTTACATTGTAGTTAATGGAACGCATGCTGCGTCTCATAGTGGCGTTTAAGGATGCCATGTGCGGCGGTATCACGCGCCGACGGCCGTGACAAAGCGTCTGTATTTTACGTCCTGGGAATGAGAACAGGCTGGATGTTGTATACAATACTATACTATATACAATACTGACTCGATATACAGTACTACAATACTGACTTAGCTTAACCGTACAATAATTTGTGCAATAATTCAATGCAATACTGTCATTAATACTGCATTTATATTGTACTGTACATTATTAATATGAATTATTAATAATTCATATTAATTCATATTAATATTAATTCAATATTAATGTGAATTATTAATAATTCATATTAATATTCTCATTAATTTCTTATTTATACCATTCTGGCATTATATTTAACACACTAAATAGATTCCACTTCTCAGCATTTTGTATATACTTATAACATGTACATATTTCATATTTCTTATATTTTCATTTTCTTATTTTTAATTTTAGTTCTTATATTTCTTTTCATATTGTTTATATTGTATTTTTATGTACATAATTTACACGTGACATACTCCTTTAGTTCTATTTCTAACATTTCTTTATGTTTATACAAGAGCAACTGTAACGCCTCAATTTAAATAAAGCATTTCTGATTCTGATGTTTTTGCATCTAAACACCAGCACTAGTTTCATCAGGTCTGGCAGATCTAACATGTTTGCGCAGCAGGGAATATTCCAAATTAAATATATCCCAAATACACCAAAGTTTATTCTCTGACGGTATTTTGATGAACACGTCCTTTAATAAAGCTCTCTAGGGTTTTTATTGGCTCAGGAAGAAGAGGCTTAGGTGGTGCCTCAGTGAGGCTGCTCTGGCTTTATCACCGCTGCCAGTTTAATACTCAAACCCCTTTGATTCCAGCTTTCGGCTTTTATAGACACCAGATTTTGGCATTGCCATAACACTGACCTACTTGAAGCATTCTTTAGCTTTTTAAAATCCTATTTTGTTCATGTTTCCATGGTTATGAAAAGCAAGCAACAGCCACATCAATTTGTAAGTATGAACTCATGACTTCTTTTGTTCTCAGCAGTGGTATTTATAATTATATTGAATTATATAATACTGTAAATATATATATCTATATATCTATATCTATATCTATATATAGATATAGATATATATCTATATCTATATATATAGATCTATATATATAGATCTATATATATATCTATATATATAGATATATATATATATATATTATACTGAATTAGCCATCATAATGCTCTGATAAAGTAGACTAGGGCTGCAACTAACCATTATTTTCATTGTTGATTAATCTGTCAATCATTTTCTTGATTAATCGATTAGATGTTTGGTCTATAAAATGTCATGAAATGGTGAAAAATGTCGATCAGTGTTTCCCAAAGCCCAAGATGACGTCGCAAGATGTCTTGTTTTATGCACACCTCAAAGATATTCAGTTTACTGTTGTAGAGGAGTAAAGAAACCAGAAAATATTCACATTTAAGAAGCTGGAATCAGAGAATTTTGACATTTCTTTCCTAAAAAATTACTCAAACTGATCAATCGATTATCAAAATAGTTGCCGATTAAATTAGTTGACAACTTATCAATCAATCGTTGCTGCTCTAGTTATAATAGCAGCAGAAAACACATTCTTCTACTGAATTACTTCAACACATAAAGGCAAAACGTGGGCTGGTGTTGTGCCTTCTCTCTTGTCCTATAAAATATATCAATTAAATAAAAGCAGTAAAATAAGTTAATGAAGTTTTCAGATGAAATTGCTTTTGTTTTCATCTGTTAATGCAGCCAGACTATACGAGGCATTGCGGGTTTTCATTCTGTGATGTTGTTTAAAAAATTCATGCCAAGGCATCCAGGGAAGCCCCCTGATAGCAGAAAGTGTGTCAGTAACTGGATTCCATTTAGTTAATGAACCTGATACAAAGCTGATCTCAGGTCTGTCTTGGCAGCCCTGCCGCCTCGTGTTGTTTTCCCCCTGCCTGTTTCCCTGGACGCTCCTCCATTACTTTGAATGTTTGCCGACTCATTTTTCAGGAGTTGAACAACGTTGCAGAGAGTATTGATGCTGCTGATAACACGACTTGTGCACTTTGTGGGCTGCCAGCAAACCTCACGTCACAGTCCACTTTTAATTGCCCTCTTCAAAAGCTTCTTTTTAAATGCATTTCCACAGTTTATTGATTCACTTTAAAAAGTTGATTTTATAATAATAACACCCTGTGCTACTGTCATCATAGCTTATTCAAATTAGAGATTTGGATACAACATAAAACACAAAAGTGCTAAATATGTTCTGTGTTATAGAGAACAGTTAGGACCACGAGCATGTAGCCTGGTACAAGACGTCTGAATCGTCACACATCTCTGACGTGTTCAGTGATTCAAAAAAGGTCTGACCTGCTCACCGAAGGCTGTTTTTGCCAGTTAGGGAAGCAATCCACCAATCAGCGCTTAGTGGGCGGGATTAATAATGACAGAAAAGAAACAACAACTCTTGATGAGATGTGCAAGTTGATGTGAGAAAATAAGCCTACTTCTCACTTGATTTATTACCTCAGTAAACATTGTAAACATGAGTTTATGGTCTCCATCACTAGTTCCAAGTCTTCTTCAATACAGCATGATGTTCATTTAGTAAATTATGGTCCCATTTAGAGACAAATAGACCATAAAGCAGGGGATGCTTTAGGGCGGGGCTACCTTGTGATTGACAGGTCAAGTGGAAATGACATTGGCGGGATGGATATATATCACTAACTACTGATTGGGCAAAACAAATTAAATGGCAATTCAGTCTGATTATCAGGCTAATTGGCATTTAGCACGGCAGATTAAGCAAACAACATATAACGTGTTAATCAGTGAGCTTTAGAGGGGCTGCTAGTCAGATTTTGTTACCTTTGGACAGAGCCAGGCTAGCTGTTTCCCCCATTTCCAGTCTTTATGCTAAGCTAAGCTAACAAGCCCCTGGGTGTAGATTCATATTTGCTGTACAGACGTGAGAGTGATATAATTTTCTCATGTAGCTCTCAACAAGAAAAGAAAAAAAAGCATATTTCCCAAACACTGAACCATTCTTCTGAATGGAAGCAGCCTTACGGTACACTAATGTCTGCAGAACCATAATGCCGCCACTATCCACATAATGTGCTCCATAACAGTAAACATGTTTGTGTTCATCCACTGAATCGCCCATCTGAGAGAGGACTCATTGTCAGCTACACTTTACTGGTGAAGAAGCTCTCACTTCTCTCCAACACTTCCAGATTACCCCGAGGGGGGGACTGAGTGAAAGTACTTAGTGAGGGATGTGCTCTCTATATTGTCAGTATTCTGACAGAGAATTATGTCCTCCACTGCATCGGTCTGGCATGGCTACTGTGATGGCCTCGTTTTCCCTGTGGCAACAAAGGACATCTCTTAAAACAGGTAAAAATATATCGTAATAGTACATTTAGAGAAAAAGCATTGAGAGAAAGGCCAATGCACTAGCCATTACTTTAGAAAGCACTCGCTTGCTGTCTCTGCCAGTGTGTTAAAATTAATAAATATTTAGTAATCACAGTTGACAGACAGTCATGAAAAATTTAAAATATTCATAAAGGGCATGGAGGGTTGTGTCAAAGCGATGTGCAGCACAGTGTAAAAACAGCACGTAGCTGCACTGTTGTGATAGCTTCTTCTTCTTCTACTGTAAAGGCAGGTCGGTTCTTTTTTTTTAGGTCACTGTGAAAAGATGAAGATGTCAGTTAGTAACGTCAGCCAATACATTGATTTAAATAATCATCCATTTAAGTGAGACTTACTCAGACTCAAGTGGCTGAAATCAGTATAATCCCACCACTTTGTTCTACTCAGCTGATCATGTGTAGCCGCTTGAGCCAGTAATGATAGAGGGGGTTTAACCCTGACCAACTTTAGTGTCTTTCAGAGGCTTTAGCAGGTGCAGTTTTAGAGGTAGCGCGGTGCTACAGATATCATATGAACCTAGAAAACCCAGGGAATCCATTGTTACCAACCAATAACGTCATAGCTAGTTGGGAAGGAGGCTAAATAACGCTCTAAAGTAAGGCTACATTTTGGTGAGGAAAAACTGGGTTTTATGGGTACCCACGAGTCTCCCCTTTACAGACATGCTCACTTTATGATAATCACATGCAGTTTTATGCATGCAGTATAAATGTGTTATTTTCGCCTATTCTAAAATGATGTGTTTGAATATTTCTGCATACTGGGGTCCATAAACAGTCTTAGAATTGCATAAATTGGGTATCACTGTAAAGCTGAGACTCTTGTGGATCCAGTGAGCACAACTGTATTCATGTGTGATGATGTCAGTCCCTCATAGTAGCCATTTCATTGTAAGGAGACCATTTTTTTAAACTTGACCTCACTGTATAAAATGACCTGTGGTGACCTCTAGGATAATCACAGCCTCATGAAACTTTACAACCACAAACTACAGACCTAGAGCATTCAGAGGATGTACAGCTTTCCTAGCTAGATTGACAATAACGGGGTTTCTGAGCAGTTTCCAGAACAGAAGGGCTTGCCAAAAAATGCAATTCTTGCAGAAATCTCTCTGTCAAAGGTTTTTGAAACCAAATCACAGCACGGCTTTTTCTATGGTGTTCCTCAAGGTCTCAGTGTCTTAATGTGGTAGTTTGGAGGGATAATTGATAATTTTATTAATTCTCGAGTAGTAAAAAAGGTAAAAAAGGTATCAACCCAAATATTGCTGCAACAATTTACGAGACATACTAGAGCATGGGGATGGCCATCAAATACTTCTATCATAATGTTCTAAGCCCTTATACACTTTCACAAATAATTTTAATTAATCAATTAATTAATTAATCAATTAATATTTATTTCTGATTAATAACTAGACCAATGTGACACAGCTTTCAGATGATGTACACCACTTCTATGTGGCATATACAGTTGACCTGCTATCTCCACCTAAAGCCCCCCTGTACACTCCTTTAAAAAGACAAAAACAGGTCTACTGTGGGTCTCAGAGGGTTAATGAAAAAGCCGGCCTGGAAGTGGAGTCTGTGCAGAGGATGTTGTGTAAAGGATGTATCAAAGATGTGCATATGGGGAGTTTTTCGTTGTTGGTACACAGCAGTGGGCTGTTAAGAGACCTCTGTCGGCCTGTCTCATTACAGATGGAGAGCAGATGGAGGCAGCGAGCTCTAACACCTCACAAACTCAGCTGACGTAGGGAGGAAAATAGCAGCTCGATACACCTAATTGACAGCGTGGTGTCATGAAAGGAGCTTCAGTTTAGGGTGCAGTGGAGTCCCAAGTGGAATGCATAAACAGCCGAGTGACACTGATCACAGCGGACCGCATCCTGCTGCGGCTGCAGGAGGAGATGCTAAAGGGACCGAACAGGAACAAAACTTCTTGTTGTGTGATGCAAATGAAAACAAAGTCAGTGTTAATTATCGATAGCTCTCAGGGAATGGTGGGAAGAGATACCTTGGGATCCTCTCTCGTTTGAAGAACAATCAAAAAGAAGCCCCTTTTTAATGTTTCACTTGTGTGTGATTATTTCTGAGGACGTGCTGTATTCTCAAGGAGACATAGTCAGGAGGGGGATGAGGGGGCGAGTAGAAATCTACAGTAACGAGTCATTTATGCTACAGAACAAGCAGCGGTAAGTCAATAAGTAATGACAATTTGAGGAGAGACAGCATTTCTTTCTCTCAAATGCTTTTCATTTAAGCATGTTGACAAATATACATATACATGCAATTACATTGCAAAATGTTCTTTCGTTTTCTTGAACATGTGTATGTAATAAATAACAGTAATAATAAAATGCAATAGAGTAAATAAATCAAATAAATAAATTAGGGCCATTCAATGTATCCTCATACAAAGGTTTGTAGGATATCTTACATACGAAAAGTTATTCCTCAGTTTTCGTGTGTTTTCCTGCGTATGTCCAGCAACACGTGTCAATTTACGCTTGTTACATGCATACAGTCTTTTCAAAATATACTTCTGTCTTCACAGGAAACAACTTCCTTAGGTTAATGCAAGAAACTACTTAGGCGGGTTTAGGAAAAATAGATTGTAGAAGTGGTGTAGTTTAAGTATGGAAGTCACTCAAGTATGTGAGTCACGTAGACTCACACGGGATATGAACACCGGTCTCCTGGGCAAAAGTCCGGTACTTTGATGGTCGTGATTACATGAATTACATACAAATTGATTTTGTGGGATATACAGTGCATGAATTACAGTGCCTTACTTTTCGTAGGTATAGTTACAAACGGTGTATGACAACAGCCTGGGCCATTCTACTTGGTCGAGCGACAGAATGGATAGTTCTTCTCTCGGTCTGTCAGTAGAGTACATGATGTTGAATGAATAGTTGTCTAAGGTTGAAAAAATAATTTGTGAATGGTATAAAACCAGTCTGGTCTGAATGTTATAGTTTACCTAAAATAGGGCTCAATCTATTAGCCAGGACTTTGGAAAATAATTTTTAAAAATATTTTTTTTGAACAGGGAAATAGAACAAAAAGAGCCCACTTCTTCCTTCTTATATATCAGCGTAATGACCTCTTCTGTTAGGGTAGGAAGTAGGACACCAACTGTGTGGGCTGGAGTGAACATCTTGTGTAAATATGGACAGAGAATTTCATTAAATATGTGATACAGCTCACCTGGGAGGCCATCAGGGATTTATTGTTTTTAATAAAGTGATGGCCTTTTGACTTTCTACAGAGAAATTTCAGAGTTTAACTGAGCTGACTGTTCTTCATCTAATTAGGAGAGGTTCCATTTATATCTGAGAAATCTTGCATAACAATGTAGTCTGTTTTTTTAGATGTATACAGGTTTTTGTGATATTTGAGAAATTGGTCACTGATGTCTTTGGGTTTCTTCAAAACCTCATCTTTATCAGATTCAATTTTGTGTATCATAGAGTAATTTTCCTGTTTTCTGAATTGCTGTGCTAAAAGTCAAAATATTTCTGTTTGGTCTATAACTAGAATTACAGTATTGTGGTCTTATGCCTCCACCAACCAGTGAAGTTGCAGTTTACATCCATGTCTGTCCAAAATGTCATCACTTCAGCATTTTATCCTGTCAGACATTTGTGTGAAATTGTTGTAATTAGAACATGAATTCTTGAGTTATGGCCAAGAACATTTTCTGTGAGGTCACAGTGTTGACCACCAAAATCTAATCAGTTCATCCTTGAGTCCAAGTGGGCGTTTGTGCCAAATTTGAGGAAATTCCCTCCAGGCGTGGTCAACCCGATCTGATTGAACGGACAACCCGAAAACATACTGTAATTCCTCCGGCCACGGCTGTCACTGGAGAAGATGTTTAAAAATAATTTGTGTGTGGTATAAAAACCAGTGTAGCCTGAACGTACTAGTTAACCTAAGAGGGAGCTCAATAATATTCCATCCTGGTTTAATAGGGAAATAGGACAAAAAAGAACCCACTTCCTCTGAGTCCTTACCCTTTTTATATATCACTGTAATGACCTCTTCTATTAGGGTAGGAGGTAGGACACCAACAGTGTGGGCTGGACTGAACATCTTATGTAAATATGGACAGAGAATTTCATTAAATCTTTTATACAGCTCACCTGGGAGGCCAACAGGGCCCGTTGACTTTGTTCAACAGATATTTCAGAGTTCAACTGAGCTGACTCTTCTTCATCTAATTGGAAGAGGTCCAAATATTTCTGTTTGGTCTATAACTAGAGTTACAGCCTTGCTGTTGTATTCCTCCACCAACCAGTCAAGTAGCAGTTTACATCCATGTCTTTCCAAAATGTCATCACTTCATCATTTTATCCTGTCAGACGTTTGTGTGAAATTGCCATTAATTAGCATTTGAAGTATTGAGTTATGGCCAAAACGTGTTTTGTGAGGTCACAGTGATCTTTATCAGTTCATCCTTGAGTCCAAGTGGACGTTTTTTCCAAATTTGAAGAAATTCCCTCCAGGTGTTCCTGAGATATCACATCCATGAGAATGGGACGTACGTACGACAGACGGACAACCCTGAATCATAATGCCTCTGGCCATGGCTCTTATCGGCGCGGAGGCATAAAAATGCCTTACTAACCTTTGCTGAGATTATCAGTTATATTCATATTATAGGGAAGATATTTTTATGTAATTCATTAGAAGGTTTTTGGTCATTTTCTTTTGTCCAGTAGATTCATTTGATGTTCTATTTCAAGTAATCTGGCCTTATTCTTCCTCTTTCAAATGAAATAGCACAACCTCTAAGAAAAGATTTGAATGAAACCCCAAGGTAAAACTGGACTGAACTCTGAATCGTCATTAGTGTTAAAGTAGAGAGGTCGCTGAGTTCTTAGATAATCACAAAACTCTTTTTCGGTGAATAATAGAGGATTTAGCCTCCAGTTCATTTGTGGTTTCACCATATTCTGAGTATATAGTGAGAGGACTGTGATCTGAAATCACAATGTTATGATGTTTTGCATTTATAGGGCATGAGTTTGGCATCACTGAGAAAATAATCTATCGTGGTGTACAAGTTATGTGTTGCTGAGTAAAAAGATTATTCTCTACCAGCCGGGTTCGTGAGACATATTAGTATTATTGATGAAAGTATTAAGAAGACACTCGAGCTGCTTTTATCTATTCTACGAGAGACATAATTTCTTTCTGATATGTGGTTGTGATGTTCCAAAACAGTTGGTGGTCTCTCTCTCTCTCTCTCTATTGATATTCTCCTTCCTCTCCGTGGTCTCTATTACCTCGGTGGAGAAGCTGTTCTGTACTCTCCGTACTGTCATGAAATATTTCTGGTTGTGGGGCTCATCCAGTGTAAGATTAGGAAAGGCAAGTCAAACTTTTATATAGTATATTTCACGCATGAGGAAAATACAATACGCTTCACATAAAAACATTTAAAATGCATAAGAATTTTCAGAGATAGGTTGAAGAAGAATAAAAGACGGAAAAAGGCGCAGGAAGGCTTAAAAAGAATAAAATGATTTTTCCTTTCAATTTCCCAGTAAGTCGCCTCAAAACCCGCGCGGTTTGGCGGTGCCACATTTATATTCTGTATCCGCCTGATCCAGGACTTCATTGAAGTTGTATCAAACGTGCATTAAGTGAAATATTGAATTGCAGGATGACATTTTCTTACAGCTGCACCTTTCCATCAGAAGGGAAAATTGTAAATGTCTTTGGCATATTTTTATTCAGATTTCCCAGAAAGTTGGCCTGGTATGTGGTATATTTGAAAGCAAGGTTCTTCGAGTTTGACCAAAGCTTGAGGGTGCTAAATGACTTCACAGATTGATTGAATTTACTATCCAAGAGGGAAATTGGTCTGCAGCACTAGCACAAAATGTAACATACTCAATAAAAATATCCATAGTAAAAACAATAAATGGTCCGCACATAGCAGACACCCACAATAACAATAGCACCATCCTGTAGTGCTTATAACAGTGCAAAAATTAAATATGAGAAACTGATTTTAGATTTTATTTAAAAAAAAAACATCAGCCGAAGAGACCGGTGTTCGTACCCGTGTGAAACCAGAAATCAACGTTGATTTATTTGTCACATAACTTCCAGACTTACGCCACTTCCGGTGTTATTTTCCCCCAAAACTATGATATTTTCGTAAACCTAAACCTTTTGCTACGTAAACCTAACCAAGTTGTTTCCTGTGACAACGGAAGTTTATTTTGAAAAGACTGGAGACTGGAGTGGAAATTGATACGTACTGTACGTCATGTGTTGCTCGACATTCGTAGGAGAATGCATGATCCGTTGTATGAGGATGTGTTTTACTAAGGTATGACTAACATTTTGGGTTGTATTTGGTTTTTTTTGGTAATCAAATCACCAGGTAAATATGAGGGGAAGATTGGTCTTGGTTACTTACTGAAAAAGCTGAAAGTGACGTAAAGTATGAAAAAAAGGTGTTTAACATCTACAATCTTTAACCTTAACTTAGCTTTGTTGCCTAAACTGAACCTTGGGATTGAGGATGCAGACTCCAGTCGCTGGTGCCAAAGTCCTGCACTTTCCAACGACTTCTGTCGGTACAAAAACATACAGTAGAAATTCCTTCATTGGAAAAATCATTGCAACAAATCCATTCAGTGGTTTGGCAATACAAATTAGTTGTACAACATGTAATTTCTAAGAGATATGGTTGAAACAGCAGAGATCAATGCTGGATCTTATTTTTCCCAACCAATAGCATAATTTCTCTAAACTGTGTCTAACTGGTAAAGCCTTCATCTTTCAAGCTCCACACCTCCTGTCATATTTCTGGTCTCCAAGCCCAAAATAACCCTTGATGTCATTGCCAGGGATATTTTCTCAGACTTGACAAAACACCTCCAGGAGCCATAAGAGATATTATACATGAGTTGTACTCTCAGTGTTGAGTAAACTGACCTGTATGAGTAATATCCGCATTTAAATACACATCGCCAGCATAGGCACAATCAATAGTTTCACACAAACCTCTGAATCCACTTAAAGACACCAAACAAAAGCTATTTTGTAACCTCAAAAAAATCACCTTTATAGTAGAAAATAGAGCAGGACAACAAAGTGTCATATGTACGTAGGGGTGGTGTGATTTCTAGCAATGAGTCAGTGTTGTCAGTAAAGTGAGTAAACCAACTCCTTCCTCATACAGAGGAAGTTTGGCACTGACACAACACACGCCCCCACATCTGAAACCCTTTATCAAATCAGCAACATGCTTCTTCTAACTACACTCTCACACACACAAAACCTTCCCATCACTACTTATTGGAGCCCACAGCAATCAGTAATCTCGGATGTCACGGCTAATCGCACATGTACAACCATAAGTTCCTCCAGTCAGGACAGCTTTATGAAGCAAGTTTCACCTCCGTCAAGAGCATGAATCAGTTTAATTAGATTGTGCCAACAACGTTCACTTTGTAATTACGCCCAACACCTGCTTGCCATCGTCACGCTCCTTCAAAATCACAGTCAAATTGCAGAGAAAAGGTGACACATTTCCATTTTCATACATTTATCATTTTTTTTATTATTCCTGGTCAAAATCTGCTGGATTTGTGTACCAACCTGACATGGTTGGTTATTGTTGAGGATAAAGTGTTCCAATTTTGGATAAATAATGGCGTTTAAAAATAAAAGTCTTTCAAAAGAAGACATTTTAGACCTTAAGGTGCTCAAAATTGCTTTTCACAGTGCTTTGCTTTAACGTGTGTGATTTTTTTCCCAGTGAAGTACGTGACACTTTTCATTGCCATATTGTTCCCTTTTGTTTATGCTGCAAATTCTGGCTTACTTTAAAAACAATACGGTGAATATTATCATATTTTCCACCTTCCTTTGCAAGTCACTGTGCAATATCCCCATACAACGGTTTGTATGATTTCTTACGAAAAGTTATTCCTCATTGTTTTTATGATATTCCAATTTATTGCGATTTTTGTTCATTTTTTTACCACTAGACCATGGGAAAAAGTTGAATCATACACTTCTAGGGACTTTTACTTTGGAAAATATCTAAATTGATACAGTAAAAATGTTTGATTTTCAGCATGTATGTAGTCAGAGATGTCCTGAAGTCAAATATATCAGTCTTTGTCTGGCATTGTTTATTAAATGTTTTCCAGCAACCCCAAAATCAAAGAATAAAGACATTCCATTCACAACTTAGTAGTATTTTCTTTTTAATTTATAAGGGACATTTAATGTTTTATACTTCTGGTGAACATAATCCAATTAATCTTAATTTCATAAGTGTATTTTGTATATTCAGTTCCCTTTGTTAACACCTTATTTTGAAAACCGGATGTAGTCACACGTGTATACTTCCTCTAACTTCGTCAAGTCCGTCTCTAGCTCTCCCGTCAGCTTCGTTCTCTTTATACATCCATGATCAGCTCCATCGGGCCCATTTGAATGCATTTAACATAAATGTCAGTATATGGGCGCTCTACAGTTGTAGTGATGGCCGATTTGACCACGGAGATGAGAATGACGGCTGGCTTGACAGCATGTTACCGCAATACGATAACGTTTCCTGTCCATAACAGAGTTAGCATGCAGCTTTAGCCGTGATGTCTAGCTCTGCTTTTCCTGGCAATGTGTGAAACCCAAAGTGTTTCCATACTTTACTGGATGTGTAGTGTTTACCACGTTGGATTTAACATGTGAGGGTGCAGGTTGTATCCACGTGGACCCTCTGGCGTTTTCCACTTTCTCGTTTCGGCTCGCTGCGGTTTGTTTTGTTTTTTGACGGAACAGATATGACGTCACGTTACTCAGACTACAACAATCAAAATGGTAACTTCCTTCTTCCTCCGCATAGACTCAAATGAAGCAAATATATTGACCCTGGCATTAAAAAATCTATTTCAAAATGTTAAAAAAAAAAAATGTCACGATACGTAGGTGAATCAATTTCTTTTCCTACTCTTATTAGTTAGGAAAGATGGACTTGGTTAGGTTTAGGCAACAAAACTACTTAGTTAGCTTTATGAGAAGATCGTGGTTTGGGTTAAAATAACTCTGAAAGTCACATAGCTTAAATACGGAAGTGATACGTGATAAATAAATGAACATGAACATGTACAAATACCGGCCTGCTGGGAGAAAATCCTGTGTTTTTTGACCCACCCATCCACCCTGACCTCTTCCCTACACGCTGTTTGTCGCTCTTTATACTTCCCTCTTCACAGTTACGTGGATTACATACAGATTGATTTCCTGAGATATATATGAATTACAGTGCATTGCTTTGCGTAGATAGCTATGAACGATATATGATGAGAACAGCCGGCCTTGTGAGTGTTTGTGTAGCTGGTCGAGTTCAAGACTCATCCAGGCTTCAAGTGCTCATGTTGTTGGTTTTCATCCCAGCTTTATGTCAGCAAGCTGCCAAACAATTTCAAGAATTCCACTTGATGAGACTCAAAATTTTAGATACAACTCGCAGAAAGCAACTCCTCTGACTCCATCCACGCTCTCGCTCTCCTCTGCTTGCCCTTTGTGGCCTTCATTCACACACAAACACATATTTGCATTCTCTCTCATTACTCCTCTGTATAGTACAACACACAAACACACACACACACACATTCACAAACATTATTCACACTCTCACACATTAACAACAGTAACAGGATGCAAAGATGAGACCCCGCTCTTTCAGCAGGCTATAAAAATGGAGGCTTTTATTAACACTGATAAAAATTCCATCTTCTTATCGACAGGGGAAACGGAGAAGGGCGGGAGAGTTTTGCTGCAGCGCTGCTTCGAATAAGGATGCTGCTGGGCAGAGGGAGAGTGAGAGACACCGAGAGAGAGAGAGAAAGGGAGATGATTTGGGTGCGGAGAGAGGGAAGACGAGAGAGTGTATCTGTATTAAAGTGAAGCCAAACAGACGCAAAATGAGTCTGGACAATGAGAGGACCAGATGGTGGTTGTGAGAAAAAGAACCAAGATGGAGAGAAGTGTAAGAACACTAACTACCACAGAGAGTTAGAGAAGGAGAGAAAGACAGATGGAGAGGATGGATGGAGGCGAGGGGGGTTGGAGTGGTGGGGGTGGGGGTGTTGTGGGATTGTCTTTACTGCCCTTGTTCGTGTAATCGAGATGCCGTTGTGTAGCAGTATGGAAAAAAAAACGACCGCAGTGTGGTGCAGCAGACAGTCCAAACAGCATGGATGTACAAACCGGAGGATGCCCGTGCACCTTGGGACCTGTGCTGAATGCAGGTGGAGTGGTGCAGAGCCAGAAGAGCTGATGGAGGAGGACGAGGAGGAGGTGTTGGTGGAGGGGGGGAAGGTAGTCGGTGAGAATGAGTGAGGGATGAGTGGGGGAGCAAGGGAGAGATGTGGAGGTTGCAGGAACAGGTGGGAAAACAGCAGGTGGTGAAGGGGTTAGGGAAAAAAAAGAGTCCTGGTTAACAGCCCAGGCAGGCTGCACCATAAAGCACCTTGATGATGCTTTAATGACCCAAACGTGCTTCTTCGTGGAAAATGAGCTAAAAATACATGGAATTAAAAATCCCGATAATTTATTGAGCGTGATATTTCAGTTGATGCTCTTATGACTTCTGTATTTATCTTTCCACGAGAGCTTGACTATCAGGGACTGTACAAAAATATCCCCAGCATTATTTACATTTTCTTTGAACCCTCCCTCCAATATCTCAAAATATAGAACTGAGATGAAAAAAGGGAAAACGTCCAGAGTGCTCAGAAGTTCAAATCAGTGTGATGAAGGTGCTCTTTGGTGGGGTACACAAAGGTTCAAAAAAGGGGGAGTCCAAGGCACTCTTCTGGCAAAAAAAAAAAAAAAAAAGCCTTTGTTCAAATGGCTATATCATGATGAAATGCTAAAAACAATGCTGGTACATGTTCGGATTGGGTGGCAACCCATGTTTAGCGGCACAAAAGCATAGAACTAAGTTGGTTTAACTCGTTTCACCTTTAAAGGGGATCGCCACCAAATATGCACATCAAAATCTGTTTCTGTGGGCAACATCCGGGTCTGAAAAGTGAAGACGATGAGGAAGTGCCTTAAACTTGCATTCTTTCTAATAGACAGTAGAGCAGCTACTAGCTAGCATAACACACCCAAATCTAGAACTGTTGGCAGTCGAGATGCATTGTGGGTAACGTAGGCGCCACGTTTTTACGGAAGAAGAAGAACACATGGAACAAAAAAGTCAGTTAGTGCGTTCCAATACCCATATTACCATACTATTCAGTATGCAAGGAAACGATTTAGTATGTCCCAATCTGTAGTATGCAGTATGCCAAAAATACCAGGAGGTCCTACTACATCCGGTCATATTTATGCGAGCCAGCATGTTTTTCTCAGTTATTCTGACCCTCAATCCTCTGCACAGTGGATATATGAGCAAGAGGGTCAAAGTTCAAGGCGCAATGTTTTGATGAAGTAGTTGTATGTTGACTGCATGCAATAGTACGTGCCTATCTTTAAATTCTGCATCTCTGTATTCTTTACTTTGTTTGTCATAAAGTGTTTTGTGCTGGGAGACAAATGAACGAAGTGAATCAGCTTATCAGGTCCCATTTGGATGATGTTTGCATTCACGGTGGCTCTGAAAGGTGCGAAAAAATGCAGAAAATCGAACGTGTTCGGAAACCTTTAATAACGGACGAAAGTTTTGAAGTCGGTGTGTAAACGTGATTGACACAACTTGAGATTGAATGTACTGTACGAAAAATACGAACTTTGTGCGCAAAGGCCTTAAATGGTGGGCTGTATTATAAAGTGTCCATATTCTGGGTTGCATCGGACTCCATTATAATTTTATAAGTTCCCTAATAGGTTTGATTACATTGAAAGCTGTTCAATATTGTTGTCACATTTGTCATTTTTGTACCATCTGTCTCTCCACACCATGATGGGAACAAGCCAACGTATTCAGCTCGACCTTGCTGCACCTGACACATACTGATGATGACTTAGTATTCAATGGTTCTCCCAAGGTATCTGAGTTATCGTCAACCTCATCGTCCCCATGCACTCTTGTCTGGCCTGCAAAAAGGCAGGGGGGCTCAGCCTTAGACACAATAATACGCTCAGGCGAGATTGAGAAATTGCTTCTCTAAGGAGACGAATGCTCGTCCAATCAATCTCTCGACAAAGCAGTGTTCCGGCTGAATATTTTCAAGAGGCACCCCTGCCCTGTCCTCCTTTGTAGCTGCCACAATGAAATCCTCCGCGGAGTCTTGTACTGATCAAAGGCTATTCCCTCCATCTTTTAACAAAAGATGAAGGACATCCATTGTTATTAAACACTCTGTTGCCTTTTATTGAGACAAGTCCGAGTCTTTAGGGCAGGCGTGGCGTGGGCACACATTGGGATATAAAGTGATACCGCAGGGCGCAGCAGCCTTTAAGACAGCTTTGTTAACTGTTGACAAGATAAACATGGAACCCATGCCCAAATGTCCTCATGAAAAATGCATCTTTCCAAAGGGAAAAATGGGCATGTTTATCTAAAAGCCTGTGTGCTGCCAGTGCTAGAACACGAGAATCCACCAGTGGCCTTATTTTCTCAATTTCTATAATACGAGCAGAAGCTGTGATGACAAAGCTAAATGTTGTTTGGAGTTAGTTGTGTACTTCAGCAGTTTTATCTGATACTGCTTACTGCGTACAGCATTCCCTATGGTTTTGGTACTTCCTGTATATTTCCTGCAGATACTTTGAAGTAATAGACCACAGGACGTTTTATGACACTGGAAGAAAAAAGTGTGATGAGGGATCTTTAATTTTTTTGGGTTCAGAGTTAAATCATGATGAAATGACATGAAATGTTTTCAAAGTAACCATCATGTTGTTGAAGGAACAGTCCCCAAACCCAAAGATATTTAACCGTAATGTTCTGTTTGGGGCCTATAGCCTGGGAACTGGACGAATCTGCAAGCTCATGTTTTATTTGCTGTGGCAGATGTGTCCACCTCTGCTTTGGAAAGCTTTCTAGCAACTTGAGATCTGACGGGCCAATCACAACCGTTTCTCTAATGTGAGAGGCGTGTTTGAGATGATGACTGTAAAGAGGAGCGCCGTTAAGGCATTTTTGAAAACTGCCAAGATGGCTGCAGCTGATGTGGAACTTTCTGTTTTAGCCAGCCTGCTCTCATTCCCAGGGCATCAAATACTGGCATTTTATAGCGAATTTTACACACCGGGCGGGCAGGAGGGGAGGTGGATGGGTCCAACAAACACAAGGCTTTCATCCAGGACACCGCTGTTCGTGTCCTGTGCGTTAAAATTTACTTTCACGTTGCAATCAGCTGTTTGTTCGTGTCCCGTGTTCATAACGTTCAGTTTCACTTTACAAACGCAACACATTCTCACTCCCAACTCGTCAAATACCGTCGCTTGGTCAGTGGCCCTCGGCATCGGAGACTGACGCAAGGGGTACCCCTCTTGCATTACTTTTGGACAGATCAGGTACGGCGTGTCAATATACGCTTGTTACATGCGTAGTGTCCTTTCAATATAATCTTCTGTTTTCACAGGATGTTAAGTTTAGGCAACACAACCACTTTGTTAGGGTTAGGAAACGGTCGTGGTTGACGTTAACTTCACTGACTAACGACTCACGTGACTCACGGAACTGACGATACCGACGAGTCATGTGACTAAAGACTGATATAATAAGTCAAAATAAGTCAACGCTACTTAAGTTTCACACAGGACACGAACAGCAGCCTCCTGGTTGAAAGTCTTGTTTGTTTGACCCATCCACCTCCTCTCCCGCCCATCCAGAACGGACTCTCACGCTATTAATGCTACGCCAGTTGCTTTGACCATCAAATAACGCCACGGGTGGGTTTACATTGGAGTTAGTTGAAAGCCTTGGTTTCCAATGCCGAGGGGCACTGACCAAACGGCGAGATTTGACAAGTTGAGAGTGACAATGGGTTGACAAACGTAGTAGTTTTAAGCCCAACCTAGTAGATTTTCTAGAAGTGATTTTGTTGCATAAACCTAAAGTGACGCCGAGGGGCGTGACAAAGCGGCAGAATGTGACAAGTTAGGATGAGTGTTGTGTAGCCACTATTGCGTAGCCTGACATCGCCGGACCAAATAGCAAATACATCTGCCAAATAAAACATGAGTCGTCTTGTTCTGAGGCGCAGTTGAGCGAAAAGACTCCCACACACTGTCCTCTAAGAGGACAGTGTGTGGGAGTCTTTTTGTTCTATGTTGTTGACCTGAGGTCTTCTCCTACGCACCTGTCGACCTACAGGTGTGCAAAACTTCAATATCAATATCCATGGCAAAGTAAAAACACCTTTTATCTTCAAATGCTGATGGCGAAAACTGCAACACTCGTTCACAGACTTATTGATGCTACACCATCACAGCTCATCTCTGCACGCTGCAGTCTGTTTCCAGTTTTCCGACGCTCGGCAATGGCAAACGCCACATGGTTCGTTGCTCTAATTGGTTGTCCAGAGGCATGTTGATCTACGCCCGTTAATAATGGCTCTTGGAAATCGCAAATTGACAGAGGTTCCAGACTAATTCACATTTGCGATTTGGTCTGGCGATGTCTGGGTACCCGAGTCCATTAAACGGCTCAAAAAACATATTTTGTTTCATCAGCTTGATTCTTGACATTTCCTAATTTTATGAAATTTGCTCACAAACATGATGTTGAACTGACGACATGCTCCTGAGGTCTGCGACAGAAAATGGCACATTATTTCCGTCTCAGAGGCCGCGGTTGTAAAACCTGATTAAATACAATGGGTTTTCATGTGCTCTATATTTGTGATTATTACTTTTTACGCATCACTGCACCTCTCGAATCCCAAATGACTTCATATGGATTTCTGTTAATGGCGTTTCATAACAATTTGTTCATAAGAGGTCTAACAGGAAGTTGAGCCTCTCTGGAGTCTCACTGCCCTCCGACATAATTAACATCGATGTAGGATAACATACTAAACATCTTTGCTTATGAATGACTTATTACAAATTAAATTAATATACATTTGTTCATGCCTTGTCCATGTAACATTTAAAACATGAGATATTGCCTTATTTTGTGTAAACAAAATAAAGAAATAACGCTTTATGGTCATTTCCGTATTCTGTCTCCCTCAGCAAATGTTCAAGTCCAGTTTGTGCAAAGGGAAGGGTTATCACTTTCATACTTTTCTGCACCATAAACAATGAGGAGGTAAAGACATTTTAATAACACACAATTTACAATAATATAAAACAGAGAAAAGCAGATGTTTTGCTGAGCAATCAACTTGAAATAGTTGCAGACTAATTTTCTGCCAATCAGCTAATCAATTAATCACTTTAACTTTTTAGCTTTAGATGACACAAGATTTACCATAAGTAAAACCAGTGGTGAAAGAACTACTCAGATCCTTTACTTAAGTAAAAGTAACAATATTGCAGTGTAAGTATCAAAAATAAAAGTACTCACTATAAAAAATGCAATTTTTGGGGGGACTTTTGGAGCTCTACTGTTCGTTTTGCTGCTGCACAATTTACTACTTTATTATTCTTATAAATACAAGTACAGCAAGAACAACACCTTCAACCTAAGTGGGTCTGATCAGCAACAAAAACACCTGTGAAGTTATGATCTATAACAACCTATAACAATGTATCATATTTAATAAATTAATCGTATGTTTTATATGTAAAATCAGTTGAATAAATTAGTGAGGTTAAAGTATAAAGTAGCATAAATTGCATCTAATTAACTAAAGTGCAAGTACTGCAAAATTGTACTTAAATTAAAAAACAAACAAAACCCAGTGCATTAGGTTAAAAACAAACAAAACCCAGTGCATTAGCTTGTATACCATCTGTCCCGTTGATTGCGCTCCCATATGGCTAACTGGTAAATACAGCAGGCGGAGATCACCAGTTTAATTATAGATCTGCTTTTTCCCTCATATGCCTGGAACCCAATTAAGGCATGTGGTGCACACCCGTCACGCTGATACTCTCATACATGCGATTCCTCAGCAATCTCTGCACTGACCGCTAATTATTAGACGCTGTCCTCATATCAAGATTTGAGTCAAGTCAGTGCCAGTGCTAATTGACATGAGTAAATACCTCTTGTCATGATTCTGCATGAAGCTAATGTCTGGTCAAATTGTATATGCCAAAGATTAATAACATATTGTTGACTTAATCTACCTTTTAAATATGTTATTTGGAGAGTGTCCAAGTGACAAAGGCCTCTAGGTGCTGTAAGAATTATGACTCCTGTCCATCATGACAACGATTAATCCTTAACCAGGTTGTTATTTAAACCAAAAACATGATCTTTCCCTAAACCTAACCAAACCCTAAAGAAATACTTGGACATTTTGGGAAATAAACTTATTTGCTTTCTTGTTAAGAGTTAGATACGAGTTCCACTCTCATACTTGTCTGCTAAGTATGAAATACAGCCAGTAAATGTTAGCTTAGTTTAGCATAAAGACTGGAGACAGGGGGACACAGCTAGCCTGAATGGCTCTGTCCAAAGGTAAAAAATCGTCCTACCAGCATCTCTAAAGTTCACTGATTAACATGTTGCATCTCACTTGTTTAATCTGTACAAACTTTTAAGTGAAAAATACTTTTCAGATAAACGTCATTTTAAAAGAGAGCATTACAGACACATTTTCTATCAATACCAGTTGTTATTTTGTACAAATGTGGAACAACTTTGACTTTGAATGGACATTGCGCATTGTTAATTTCGAAAGTAACACAACGGTATAAATTTGAATTGTTCATGCTATTCTTGTTTTTATTAAACATGTCTCACAATGTCCTTGTTAATATGTAATTACAAACATATTATGTCCTTTATCTTAAAAATAATGATTGAATTTAACTTTCGATATTCAATTTAGGACTGTCAAAGTTAATGTGTTACTAACATGTTAATGCAAATTATTTTTAACGACACTATTTTCTTTAACGCAACTTGTGATTTCTAGGCTGTAGGGGGCTCAGTTTTAAAGGTTTACATTTTGAACAGATAAAAAATTTGCAATTAATCGCGATTAACTATTAATCATGATTAATTGTGATTAAATATTTTAATAGATTGACAGCCCTAATTCAATTTCATCAAACATGTACAACTAGTCAAGTGAAGTCAATTTTATTTGTATAGCCCAAAATCCTAACTACAGTATTCAGTATAACTGTTAAAGAAAGTTCAACAGTATAGTGATTCAAATTCAGATTCATTGACGAGCGGTGCGACCTTGAACCTGGCGGTGAAAAGTTGAGAATATTTTAGCTTTTATGCACGTCTAAAACTGCTAGAATAGCGTGACATGCAGCACAAGAGAGGAGCGCAGAGAGGAGCGCAGAGATGGCGTGTCGTATTGGAGGAAAACAATGGTTTTGCTGGAGACGCATCTCAGTATGATGAGCCCCTTAGTGGAGTCAGGGCCTAAAAAACAAATTAAAATGCAAGGCAATTTAACGGCATACTGATCCGTGCACGTTTCTCCTGTCTATGAATTAGGCAGAGATGTAAAAATACAGTCAGTAAGTGAGCATGTCTGCAGTGTTCATCACAACAGGAGCCTAACTGGGAGTGTTTTCGCAAAGTCACACATTATGTGGCTGGTATCTCCATGTGTATCAGAAGAGGGACACAATAGTTCACACTCTTCCTGGGGGGTGAGAATAACAGGGACTGCGGTATAAAATGGAAATTAATTGGCAATGACTAAATTTGGCAAGTAAATGGAGGAAACATGTAAAACAAAGTATTAAAAGTTCAAAGTGGAAGATCTGTAAAAATGCTTCTTACTGAAATCACTGATTCTCTCATCTCTTTTCAGAACTCCGTTTTATCCTCCAAGATAAGATTTCATTCTACCTGTGAACCTATTTCTCTTTGCTCTCTTTACAAAAGTGAAAATAGAGGAGGTTGCAAAGTGAGCTGTTTGAAGCAAGAAAAAGTAATATCTGAGTATTGATCTGTGAACCCCCTGCAGAGGTATCATTTGTGCTATAAAGCAGTGAAAATCTCACTTTGAGCACATTTTAATAACAAAAAAGTGAAATTGGCTGACACTTGAGACATTGCAAGCTACATGTAGAGACTTGAGGGGTGTATTTGCAGCTGGGAAGCTCACTTGAGACTAAAGAGGTTTAATCTGGATAATTACTGAAGTAGACAGTGATTGGGCAGTCAGGACGGGGCTCTTTAATTAGGCAACAAGGCCCACCATTTCTTTAGAGATTGATTGGCCCCTTGACATTAGCTGCACTGATGACACCGAGAATAGTTCAGCTAAATGTGTGATATCACACTAAAGTCTGGGTTTTTAATTAATCACAGCTCACAATTATTACTTTTCTCTCCATGTTGCCTGTTATCAGCTGGAATTACCCCAGCTCCACAACCTGCATGCAGATCTTGATCCATCTCAGGTATCTCGAAGAAAACTTCTGCTCCGGAGTCAAATTAGACTCTGATAATTATGTTGACCACCTGTTAAAGGAATAGTTCAGATTTTTTGTTTTTTGAAGTGGGGTTGTATGAGGTACTTATCCATAGTCAGTGTATTACCTACAGTAGATGGCAGTCAGCGTGCACCCAGATTGGAGAAACAGACAGGAGTTATCCCACAGGAGCAAAGCAATGTACTGCAGTGGTCGGGGGTCGGCAGCAAAACGTAAGACTCACCTAAAAAAATCAGTTTAAGTATACGCTAATATTTTCACTGCTTTACCTTGCAGTCAGACAGCCCTTTCCGAAGGGGAAATGAAGCCGTTATTTATGCTCTCTTCAAAGCCACCAGACTCCATTGACAAAAACACTAATTTTAACTGGCAGAACACAGGGGTTGCTGGTCTACCGCTGCCTCGATTGGTTACTAACCATTTAAGGGCACTTTTCGGACCATAGTTCATTTGGCTTCTCCAAATCAAAGTGAAATTGATACTTCTGTAGGGCTGTCAATCGATTAAAATATTTAATTGATTATTTAAATCGCATGATTGTCCATGATTAATCGCGATTGAATTGCATATCGATCACACAGCTCAAAATATACCTTTAAAGGGAGATTTGTCAAGTATTTAATACTCTGATCAACATAGGAGTGGACAAAAATGCTTCTTTATCCAAATGCATGTATATATTTATTACTGGAAATTAATTAACAACACGTGATTAATCACAAATGAATCACACATTTCTTTATGTTCAAAATATACCATTTAAAGGGAGATTTGTCAAGTATTTAAAACTCTTTTCAACACGGGAGTGTGCAAATATGCTGCTTTATGCAAATGCATGTATATATTTACTATTGTAAATCAATTAACAACACAACACAATGACAAATATTGTCCAGAAACCCTCACAGGTACTGCATTCAGCATAAAAAATATGCTCAAATCATAACATAGGAAACTGCAGCCCAACAGGCAACAACAGCTGTCAGTGTGTCAGTGTGCTGACTTGACTATGACTTGACCCCAAACTGCATGTGATTATCATAAAGTGGGCATGTCTGTAAAGGGGAGACTCGTGGGTACCCATAGAACCCATTTACATTCACATATCTTGAGGTCAGAGGTCAAGGGACCCCTTTGAAAATTGCCATGCCAGTTTTTCCTCACCAAAATTTACCGCAGGTTTGGAGCGTTATTTAGCCTCCTTCGCGACGAGCTAGTGTGCCATGGTTGGTACCAATGGATTCCTTAGATTTATTAGTTTTATATGATACCAGTATCTTCAACTCTAAAACTGATTGTTCAATTGTACACTGATTGCGATAATGCGTTAAAGAAATGAGTGGCGTTAAAACGATTTTGTGTTAACGCATTGTTATCATGTTAATAGCTGTCTGGTTCAGTTTCACAGTGCACAAATTAAAGCATTTGCTGAGGGGCAGGTACGAAGGAGCAAATTTATCTGTTTCATCTCAGGCTGCATGCAGATCTTGATCTATCTCAGGTATTTCGAGGAAAAACCTCTGCTCCTGTGTTAAATTAGACTCTGATAACGATGCTGGACACCTCAGCCGAGAGGCAATTACACCAAACATAATGCTTCTAAAACCGGTTTCAGTTTTAATGCCCGGGATCAATGCATTAAACCAAACACGGTCGGCACCTGGACTGCAGGGACTGATTGGTTTTATAACACTATTAAAACTGTACGCTGTGTCAGTGCTTCCTCCTGTCTGATCAGGAACTGGGCTGCGTTTGATCACTCCTCTCTCCTCCCGTGTACCAGTTTTACTTCCCTGGCACATTCAAAGTCATTTGAATCTGCAAAGTACAACACAACCCTCTTTTCATTTTTTTTTTTTTTTTAACCCCTGTGTTTTCTAGTCCGCCCCGTTCTATTTGATGCCTTTTGAAATATTCAGTGCCAACCCTTCCATCTTATTACCTGCGTATCCAACTGGGTGTACAGTGGCTGAGGGCTCCCTGCTATGCAGCTGCTGTGTGGGTGTGTATGCGAGCAGAAAAAGCTCAGAAACCTTCTTTTATGTGATTAATCCTCGTCTTAACATAGCCTTCTATGTCCGCTCTCCGGGGCAGCATTGGGCTAGTTGAGCCTGCTCAAGTCTAAGCCCCTCTCACCAAGGGTGGATTTGCCATATTGAGGAGACTGGTGGACATGGTGGTGATTTGAAATGGTGACTGCTGAAGGAAGATGAGGGAGGTGAGGCTGAGATGAAAGGGGAGGTGGATAGCGGGAGGGCAGATAGGGTAAAGGATGACAAGGTAAGGATGCAAAGGGAAGCAAAGAAAATTGGGATAGACGGGGCGACAGAGAGAGAGAGAGCGATGTGTGAGTCAGTGGGGAAAAGAGAGAGAGCTAATGATGGGAAGAGAAGAAGAGGGGGGGAGGAGGAGAGTCTGAGGTGTAGCAGAACAAGGGGGGAGGCTTTAGGGAATGAGGTGTTAATGATGGGAGTGGGGGAGGAGGAGGAGAGAGGAGAGGTAAGGATGTGAAAGTAGGGAAAGAGCAGCACAATTAAGAAGCAAGGAATTAAAATGTCAGAGAAGTCGTCTGGGAGAACGAGGGGAGAGACAGAGTGAAGGAGTGTTAAGGGGTTTATAGATGGACTCGCTCGGCTGAGGCGTGAACACACACACAAATGCAGAGGCTGAGGCAGCGAGGCTGAGTGACACAAAGGCAAACAAACAAACACACTCATGAGCACATACACGACTGAGAGAGGAGGGCTGTTGCCAGCTGAGTCAGAATCAGGACTGAAACTAAAGACGATCGTCATTAAAGATGAATTATTGCTATGATTAAATGATTATTTGTTTAGACTTCAAAATGTCAGGAATTAATTAAAAACGCCCAAAACATTTTCCTTTAGCTCAAGGTGACAGCTAAAATGATTTTCAATTCACAGAGATACATAACAGAAAAAAATCAGCAAATCTTCACTTCATTTGTGAAACTGGGACTAGTGAATGTTCAATTTTTTTCTTGAAAAATGACTTGAAGGATGACGTTAAAGGGATAGTTTGGGTGTTTTGAAGTGGGACTGTATAAGGTACTTATCCATAGTCAGTGTATTACCCACAGTAGAGGCTGACCTAAAAAAAAAAATCTGTCTAAGTGTAAGCTATATTGCCGTCAGACAGCTATACAGTCTGTTTCCAACAGGGAACCAAGGCTGTTATCTATGCTCTCTTCAAAGCCACCAGACTCCATTGACAAAAACAGTAATTTTACCTTGCAGAACACAGGAGTTGCTGGTCTACGACTGCCTCGATCGGTTAGTTAGTTTGTGTTATTGAATGACTTTGGTGTTTCCGTACAAACCCTTTAAGCCAACATTAGGTCAGTTTTAATCGAACTCTGGTGCGGTTCGTTTGGGCAGTTGTGAACGCAGTAATAATCATACTCTGGTTCGGACCAAAACAATGGGTCAGAGACCGCTTGCGAGAGGTGGTTTCGGACCGTTTTCAAGTAAACCAAAACGCAGGCTGTCTGTGTGGCCATTTGTTGAGATGGACACAGGTAAACGACAGGTTAACATGAGTGGGAGAGGATTCGTGCGCACAGTCGATCAGTGCTGAGTCAAAGTGAAAAAACTTCGACAGCAATATTTCAAAGTCCACGATTCCCTGCATAGAAGTGGCAGCTCTCGAGACAAAAAAGATAAATTCGCTCCTTCGTTTACGCCCCTCAGCAAATTCTTTTTTTTTTTATTTGGTCTGTTTAAATTTGTGCACTGTGAAACCGAACCAGACTAAATAGAAAACAAATCAATTTACCTCTGATTCAGACTAGCCAAACGGACTATGGCTTATGAAAGTGCCCTAAAACATCACAGTCAAATCAATCGACTATGATTCTCCGAACCCATCACTGCAAAACCTGGATTACGCTCAATGGCATTTTATTTTCACATTATTTATATTTATATCATCTTTCTTTCTACACTATTTGTGCGTAACAACTATTATATGATTAAGGTTAAGGAAAGGTCTGGGTTGGATAACAGAAACCAAACACTAACTGCAGTTCAGTGACAGGATTCCAGTCTCATGCATGAAGGTCAGACGTGCTGCACGGCCATCAACCACCCCGACCTCAACACCCTTACTTCACGGATGTAAATCATGTCCTGCAGAATAATCTGATATGAACACAGTTCCTCGGACGCTGGATGTGAGTTTCAGAAGGGCCGCCCGCTGCTTAACAGCTCTCTGATTGAACGAGCCGACTGGTCTATTTGTCAGCGCTCTTTGCTTTGTTGACCCACTCTGATTATTTCCATCTCGCTGCTCCCCCTCCCCCCGTACTCTGTCCCTCTCCATCCTACGTCTCATGCCTCCTTGTCGGTAACGCTGCCTGCCACTGCATTTTGTCATGCAGTCCTCATGGGACTGTTTGTTACTCTTTCTACTCGCTGCCCCTTCCCCTCCCTCTCTGCTCTCCTCCCTCCCTCCCTCCAACTCTCTCTTTCCATTAATAATTTGTGATGCCACTCTTGCTCTGCAGGGCACTCCTCATTGGTCTCCATTTCTCTCTCCTCCAGTTCTGATTTGTTATGCCACTGCCATTCCTTCGTACACATCTCATTGGTCACTGTCCGCTGAGCTTTCTATTACCCACTCTCTCGCCTTCCCCCTCCCCACGTTGTTTGATCTCATACTTTCGCTGTCAGAGATTTGTTTCTCCCTACAGCGTGCTACGGAGGTGTTTTTCATCTGCGATGCCTTTATCAGCAGAGAACACAGAAGGGTGCGCAGCAAAGGGGGGCTGCGTGTGAGGCCAGCAGCTTCGATTTTGTCCGTTCAAGGGGAATCATTTAGTCAGTGTTGCACACACACAGCGCAGGTATATTGCCGTTTCAATCTGTCATTAGCATCACCTGAATGCACCAGAAGGCATATTAGAAGGCTGACTGGGAATATGAGGCCATTATTGGAAAACAGAGAAGGCATATGCTTTGTGAAATACTGCACTCCTGTTCCCCATTAGATGTGATTGCGTATGTGTGTTTGTGAGGGAGTAAAGAGAGCAAGGACAAATTTATGGAAATCATGACAAAATAAATTGAACTTTGAAGTCACTAAACCACAGTGACACAGGCAAGCGACACAGGCAAATCAGTTCCTACTGAATGTTAACTAGCGGGAGGTGTCGGCTCTAAAAGACGGTCGTCTCTTTAATATGCGTTTTAAGAAGGTTCTAAAGGGACTAATTAACTAAAACGCTGTAAAATCATTTCATGTCTACATCTCATGTGCTCGCAGATACTCGACTCCGCTTTAGAAATGACACTGGCCTCTTTGATATGCTCAAAGTGAGACTGTCCTCACCAGAAGTGTGACAGCGCCATTTGTTCGTTCAAACACCTCAAATGACTTGTGATCACGTTTGTACTGACAAACGATCTCTCGCCGTCGTGAGAGTAATGACTGCCTTCAGTTGCAAAGGCGGAAACAGTGTGACATTGTTTTGTTGTTGCACAAAGAATCTTTCAGTCTGGTCACAAGGAAAGACTCATTTGGGCATCTTGTGAAACAGATGGTGCTGCATGGGAGTGACTACTTGAAGGGCAAGTTGGCAAACTACCGTGGCTGATGAGCGAATGCCGCATTCACACATTATCGGCAGAATGGTCACCTCCTGTTACTCAGACTTTGGAGCATTCGCGCATTATTCCAAGATGGTTACCTCTGCTGTACTGTATTGTAGTGTACTTCCAGACAACGAGCAGTAGACTATTGCAGTCAACATATTCTCATCCCAATGCGTCAAATACTGCAGCTTGGTCAGCGGCCCCGAACTTCAAACCTCCGACTGTATATAAAAATGGACGACATGAATGCTCCCCAAAAAATGAAGCCAAAACATCTGGATCTGGTGGCTGGCTGCAGTATAGGTCATAAATCCCGCCCCCTCCATGTTAGCAGATGGGACATGGGTCAAACTAAAAAGTTAAATTACACGTCAAATATATTTTCCCCAAAGATAGTTTCTATCATTTTAGGTAGTTCTTATCATGCTGATGTTTGTTCAAGTGTTCATTATTCTGATAAGTTTGGTTTTAATTAGTTATCTGATGCTATAAAAAGGGGGTGAGACGTCATGATTGACAGCTGTGAGTCTCTCTTGCTGACAAGCTGCGGCCATGCATGGCTCGCGATCCACCACCTGATTACTACTGTGTAGACTCTGGTTCCAAATGACATGAAAATCTCAAGATGGCAGCTTCCATTTCCGGGATATTTTGGTTTCACTTCTGTACAGTGGGAGGAAGTGGAGACGTGTCATCCATCTTTATATACAGTCTATGCTTCAAACTATGACGCTTTACGTACCCCTGTAGCGTCAGTTTTGCACGTGCCAGAAACGCCATGTCCATATACGCTCGTTACATGCAAAGTGTCTTTTCAAAATAAACTTACGTTTTCACATGAAGTGGCAACAAAACCACCAACTGACTCAAACGAGTCACAATACTAACAACCCACGTGAATAACGAAATGTCAACGTTGATTTTTAGTTTCAACAGCGGCCTCCTGGGTGAAAGTCCTGTGTTTGTATTTCTTTCCTAAACCTATAACCAAGTAGTTTTGATACCTAAACCTAATGTTTAGGCTCATTTTAACACATGTGTCACCACCATGTAATGCTCTGTTAAGAGGTCATGGTCATGTCACGTATGTCTGTGAGATCGTGTTGTTTTTGAAGACACTTAGAAGCGGCTTGCTCCTGTTGTTAACGTGTGAGGACTTGTTGCTCTGAACAAGAAAACGTACAGCATGTTGTGAGCTCGACAATGTGTTACAGGGCTGCCATTTAGAAATCAATTGTGTCCAAGGCTGACAGACAGAACTGGACCACAGCACAGAGGAAACAGTTAATGTCGTCTGATGAGCTTTTCTTACAGCTGCACAGGTTTATGGTTGTAGAAAGCCGCTTTAACTCTGTCTGTCAATGTCTGCTGCCACTGTTAAACACGGGGGTGGATCTGTGCTGGAGAGAGCGTCCATCTCGAGGGAGTCATTAGGTCGGCTGATTGCTCTGCACAGTCGTATAAAGGCTGAGGTATATGAGGGCATTTTACAGCACCAGGTGCACCTTAAAGTGCAGACACTGCTCTCTCCTGATGTTCCAAACACATTAACTCCCAACTATTTAATTGTTATCAATTCAATTCAAGGATGGCTTCGTGGATGCTCAATCAAGATCTAAACATCAGTTAATGTTTCTGTTTTTTTTTTTTTTTCAAATTTCTTTATTTTTCCTGCAGGAAGTTTTGTTGAATTTGAGACTAACATAGTGGAAGGATATGAAAGCAGAGGGACACGGAGGATAAATATGTGTTTTCATAACAGCCTCTTTCTTAACCCCCTGAGACTTGACTTAAATGTCTTTCAGGGGCTGTAGCAGCTTCAGTTTTAGAGCTAGAAAGAAGGCACAGATATCATATGAATGTGAATGAAAATGGGTTCTCTGGGTACCCACGAGTCTCCCCTTTACAGACATGCCCACTTTATGATAACCACATGCAGTTTGGGGCAAAAACCATGCAGTTTTTTTCATGCAGTATAAATGTGTTATTTTCGCCTATTCTAAAAATAGTATATTTTAATGCTTCTGCATACTGGGGTTCATAAACAGTCTTAGAATTGCATGAATTGTTTATCACTGTAAAGCTGAGACTCTTGTAGATGAGCTCAATGAGTATTCATGTGTGATGATGTTAGTCCCCATAGTAGCCATTTCATTGTAGTGAGACCATTCTTGGAAATTTGACCTCACTGTATAAAATGACCTGTGGTGACCTCTAGGATAATCACAGCCTCATAAAACTTTACAACAACAAACTGCAGACCGAGGACAATACGGGGGTTTCTGAGCAGTTTCCAGAACAGAAGTGCTCGCCATTCAATCGCCAAAAAACAAATTTCTTGCAGAAATCTCCAAATGTCAGAGCTTTTGATACCAAATCACAGCATGGCTTTTTCTATGGTGTTCCTCGAGGTCTTGGTGTCTTAATGTGGTATTTTGGAGGGATTATTGATCATTTTTATCAATTCTCGATAGATAAAAAAATGGTTACATTTTGCACCAAATCTGTGTAACAAATGGTATCAACCCAACAACTTACGAGACATAATAGAACATGGGAACCCTTATATACTTTTACACTTTATTTTAATTCATTCATGTTTATTTCTGATTTATAACTAGAACAACTTGACACACAGTGCTGAGTTTAATTAATTAATCAATCTTCAGGTTCCCAGCTTTCAGATGATGTACACCACTTCTATGTGACATCTACTGTTGACCTGCTATCTCTCCCTAAAGACCCCCTGTACCCCCTAAAAAAGACCAAAACAGGTCTATTGTGGGTCTCAGAGGGTTAAATATCTTCTCTAAATACTTAATGACATTGCCATCTACTTTATTCATCCATCAATATGAAGAAAGGTCCAGTATATCACTGCAGCAGTCCAATGTGGATTAACCACCTGAGCCCAAATATTCAATGTGAAATATGCCCCTCAGCATCAGATAAAACATTTTTCTCACTTGGTATCAACTCGCTTGTTGCAGTGAAGCAACATAACATTTATACTGAGGGAGATATGTTGTGTATTAATATATTTAAAGAATTCAGCATGACATATGTGGTGTCCTGGGATCTCAATACAATTTAAAAATAAAGCTCCCTGAGTCTGAACAAGGCTTGGATGCACAATACCTATTTATAATGAAGGATCTGCTGAAGAGGATAACCATGTAGTGTCTAAGGCCATTTTAGCAATTTAGCTGTTCAATAAATTATGCTATTCATTAAATTTAGTTTGTTTACCACCGTCGCTTGTCTATTGGACACAGATGTGAGGCCGTTTACACCCTCAGGGTTTAAATGCTGTAATGTAATATATAATATAATGCTACAGATTGAGTGTATTGATGTGTTTGAGTGGTTTGAGTACTGCATTTTAATGGTTTTCTTGGTTACTGTGCAATAAATCCTTCGCTTATATTTCTTCTATGTTTTTATCTTATTGATGTCTTGATTGCTTTGGCATCGATTTATGTTTACGTCTTCCGTTAGGCTGTATATTTCTTGGGCTTTTCGTAGCATTTGGATCTCGGGAACTATAAATGTGTTGAACTGCATTTCCCATATGTACTTGCAGGAGATAGCACTGGTGTGCTCTGCTCGGTCCCGTTATAAGGTGTTGGATTTGTTTGTGTCTGCACACAGAAAGCGTGGCTTTATTATAAAAAGTCTGTATCTCATTTTTTCAACTTGCAGAAATGTTCACGCGTTAATGCAAAGTTGTATTAAAACACCACCAATTTCATTAACGCATTAATGCAACTTGCGATTTTTAGTTTTTAGCAGGCTCGGTTTTAAGGCTGGAGTGGAGATATTGGTATCATATAAAACTAGAAAACCTGAGGAATCCATCGGTACCAACATGTCACACTAGCTTGTCAAAAAGGGGGTCCCTTGACCTCTGACCTCAAGATATGTGAATGAAAATGGGTTCTATGGGTACCCAAGAGTCTCCCCTTTACAGACATGCCCACTTTATTTACTAACTTAACATTTCATTGCTGAGGGTTTCTGGACAACATTTGTATTTTGTTGTTAATTGATTTTCAATCAAATGCATACATGCATTTGCATAAAGCAGCATATTTGTCCACTCCCATGTTGATAAGACTATTAAATACTTGAGAAATCTCCATTTAAGGTACATTTTGAACAGATAAAAAAAATGTGATTAAATTGCGGAAATATTTAAATGATTGACAGCTTTAGATAATACATTATTCAATTAACATACCATCAAATTATTCCGTATAAACTACAAGTCTGGCTTTCATCAGTTCAACTCCACAGACTTTCATTATGAATCTACTTTTTCCAAATTACTTTTATGTCACATCATGATAAAAATGAAAGCTAAAAATGCAAATGGTTTTTCTCTGCTTGTTACATTATTGCACCCACAGTACGTCTTATAAGTGATACATATACGAATAGAAGTGATAAATATTTGAAACTAGACTGTTAACGCTGATGATAACTGCTCCCTCAGTGTGTTAAAGTTATCATAAAGACAAAAGAAGTCTTTTCTCCTCATTAGATAGTCACTATCCTTTATGCTTGTGCGGCTGGTACTGTACCTTCGTTATTATCGTCATCAGATATACACCTGTCCTGGGGGAGCTTTGTGTGCATATGGCAAAGTGACTCGAGCACACAGAACCGGTTCTCAAATGAGGGCATATTAAGATCAGTCAACACTCGAGGGGACCGGGGACTGAGAGTAATTTTACTTCAATATGATTCCTCTGTAATGAATTCAACAATGGATTCTCAGAAATGGAAGAAATTAAAAAAAAATGAGAGCCTTGATGATTTCTACGACTTTGAAACAGAGTCTCCAATTTAGTGCATGAGGAAGCAATCTCTGTAGATCAAATGACACCCTTATTCAGAGGAGAGACTAAAAGAGTTACTTACTCGTAAAATAACCATGCATAACATTAAATAAGAATCAATAATGTGTTCCTACACAGCTGATGGTTGCTTATGCCGGGTACACACTAGAAGAGAATCGAGCCCATTTGGGACCTGATTCCTCCCTCCCGACAATCGTCAGCAAAGCCTCGATTTATTGATGGTTCTAAAGATTATCTTTCCAGATATTCCTGTGGTGTTAGGTATGTGTAGGGTGTTTTTTTACATCCCCTGATCGGCTCAGAAGTCCATCCTGGCTGCACCAAATTTCAAATCTTAAATATTAAACATGTTCAATACTTATGATAGGATGTCCTGTTGTGTGTGGGGAACCCCGAGGACAGCCGATGATGCAGTCAGGCCGGGAAGAACGATAGCTAATTGAAAACTAAGCAGCCGCGGCCAATGCATGAGCTAATGCCAAACACGAAGCATAAAGTAGTAGTAAGATGGAGCTCAGAAATGTAGGACCATCTTGTTAATTTGTGGCAACAACACAAGTGTTTATTTAACGTGTCTCCATGACTTCATTCATACATCCTTTGTGATTTTTCAGTACAAAGTAGCGCAAAAGCTAACATTGCTAATTCTTCCTGACCATCATCATTTGTTTACACTAAAGTCACGTTTGATCGCGAGATATTTCGCGAGATTCAGGAGAGTCAGGACTCTTTTTGTTCATGAATGAATCTGATAGTGTGTGGTGTGGTGTTTTGGCCAAATCCTTGCTCTCCACACACTATAGGAACAAAACTGTTAAATTGAACATAACATGTCGTCATGTGTGGGGTCTCTCACATTTTCAAAATCTGAAAAATCTTTTAGTGTGGGCCAGCCTTTAGGATGTGCACATGTGCAACGCATGATTTATGGGGCAGTTTTATCACCTGGCGTTAGGGAAATAAGCCAAAGCATATTAGCTGTGCGTGAGCTGGTCCCTCCACTCTGACTTTGCCCTGGGACTTGATGACTGCTGTCACCATGTCTGACAAACCGGGCGCCGCTGCAACAAATCAGTCTCCTCCCAATCCCAGTCGATATAATGAGACCAGACCTGCAGGCAGCTGGAGGTCTGTGTGGGAGCACATTAGTGTTTATGTGTGTGTGTGTGGGTTCCTGATTGCGCAGAGGGATGGGGGAGGAGAGAATACTCAAGAGATTACAGATTTATTGATTACCCTTTGCAGCGTCTCTCCCCCTCGCCCTCTTCCTCCCCCCTTCTTCCCAGGGTCTTCTCCATTCTCCTTCAGTTTATTTATAGAGGGTCGTAGAGGGCAGTGTTTTTGGCTCTGCAATGTGTTGCAGGCTTCTAGTGACCCATCTTCTCTTAGAACATCATTCCAGAGGCTTATCGAGGGCACCGACATTGGCGTCAGTGTAATGGAAGGAGAACATGAAGGCAATAAGCTTTTGTATCAAGCAGGCCCCCTCCTCCTCCTCTTCCTCCTCCACCACCTCCTCCTCCTCTTTTAGTCTTTATAAATGCGCCATGATGTCTCATGCAGCTGCACTTTGAACAACGTTAAATGTAAATGCAGGATGCATCCTGTCTTCACAAGTTCCGATGGGCATGAAAAAACAGCTGAATGTAGTCGATGTAGATGACTGTGCTGCTCTTGTACTTGCGCTGTTTGATAATGACTATGTTTTAGAATATGACTGAAAGGCAATGCAAGGGGTGGGCACGGACGCAGGGACAGGTATTAGTTGAGACTCGGCACTTTGTATGAAGTTACAGTCTTTGAGTTTATGGTCTCAATCGCTAGTTTCAAGTCTTCTTTAATACAACATGATGTTCATTTAGTAAATTATGGTCCCATTTAGAGTCAAATAAACCATAAAGCAGGGGATGCTTTAGGGCGTAGCTACCTTATGATTGACAGGTCGCTACCACGGTGTTGTCCGGTCTGGGAGTTGTCTGTGTTTTCGTCTTACAGCCTTGACCCTTTCACAGTGTGTTTTCAATTCATGAACATTAATTGAAACAGTTCGGTCGCCTAAAAACATCTTATTCAGTGTTCGGTTGTACCACCAACTCGTATCACTTCTGGTTGCAAATAAACAAGATGGCGACGGCCAAAAACCAAGATGGCGACGGCCAAAATACTGAACTAAAGGCTTCAAAACGGTAGTCCACAAACCAATGGTTGACGTCACGGTGACTACATTCACTTCTTATACAGTCAAACGCTTATACAGTACATGTTGTTCTGAAGGGCAGTCACAAACAACATATTTTTTTTGTTTGATTTGTAAAACCTGTTGGAAAATCTTCCCATATCCGACTTTTATAAATCTAGGAGAGGATGTCCATTAAAGGAGTCTGCTCTTTGGCTATTACTGCTTACCACAGAGCACAGAAAATGATGCAATAAGAAGGATGAACTATTGACTAATGATCTAATGCAGGGCTGGATGGAGATCATGAGATTGTCGAGCATTGTACCTGTTGAGGGAGACGCCATGCCTCCAGCCAAATACTCTGCAGGTTTAGAGTAGGGCTGTCAATCGATAAAGATATTTAATCACGATTAATCACATGATCGTCCATAGTTCATCGCGATTAATTGCAAATTAATCGCACATATTTTATCTGTTCAAAATGTACCTTAAATGGAGATTTGTCAAGTATATAATATTCTTATCAACTTGGGAGTGTGCAAATATTCTTGCTTTATGGAAATGTATGTATATATTTATTATTGGAAATCTGCATTTAGCATAAAAAATATGCTCAAATCATAACATGGCAAACTCAAGCCAAACAGACAACAACAGCTGTCAGTGTGCTGACTTGACTATGACTTGCCCCAAACTGCATGTGATTATCATAAAGTGGGCACATCTGTAAAGGGAGACTCATTGGTACCCAGAGAACCCATTTTCATTCACATATCTTGAGGTCAGAGGTCAAGGGACCCCTTTGAAAATGGCCTTACCAGTTTTTCCTTGCCAAAATTTAACGTTAGTTTGGATGATGCCAGTCTCTTCACTCTATCTTTAAACTGAGTCCACTACAGCCTAAAAATTGCAAGTTGCATTAATGTGTTAAAGAAATTAGTGGCGTTAAAACAAATTTGCGTTAACGCGTTATTATTGCGTTACCTTTGACAGCCCTAGTTTAGAGATAGACTATTCTCCATCTTGGCAACAAATGCCAGATTTAGATAATGCCTCCAGCCCAAATAAGTATTTTAATATGTCCCAGACTACAAAGTGGGAGTGGGAAGATGACGGCAGGAGGCTTTACAACACAGCGAGGCTACACGGCAATATTTCTGGGCTTTCGCTTGTGCGAGAGCTGCTACAGTTTGATTTTATCATAGAACATCAAAACACCCGAGGGGAAGTATATATCTTTTATCACGCTGCACCCTCCTAATACATCAGAAGATATTAAATATCTGAGTACAGATGTATTTTTGCAATTCTATGTGGAGCACAGATAGATAATTCAGTGCAGATGCTGTGCACCACAGAAGAGTGGCCAAGGTTAAAAATGTTTGGACTTAGAAACCGGAAAATGGCGCCGTGACTTCACAGTCAGATGCAGATATATTCCCCTCTATCCATGACTAATGTGTTAGTATGGATTCTGGAGAGGCAATGGACATCTGCAGTGTTCTTAAATTTACCGAGCTTCCCTCCCGTGTGTATTCAGTAATGGGTATCTTAACAGAGTTTGAGAGTTGAGATTTCATTTGGATGATAAACACAATGTAATCCCCTAATACACATTCACACAGCACCTTGGGAATAAACTACCAGCAGCACAGTTTGACCCGCCAGGTTAAATACCTTTTGATTTACATACTGGGAGAAATTGAAGTGGATCAAGACCAGCTGGATTTTTTTAACACACAAGTCAGAGGCCCAGTTATAGTCCTTGTAAATTCTGATGTAATTGAAGTTTTTACCGTTGTCGCACTCTTCCTCGGTTTATAGAGACACATGTAAGTGCCTGAAATGGAAGTATAAAAATGTGCAAAATGGAAAGAGAAAAGTGGGAGCTGGGAAGGAGGCGTGAGCGATTAGAGTGACTTTAAATCTGATTTCTACGACTCAAGATCTCAAGATCATTTCGCTACACAAGTTACCAATTCTACTCACTGTCACGTCCTGCTCCTCTTATCCAACATCCTTTAACTCCCTGATTCTGCTGACCAGACACAGACTGTCCGACTCCTTCCTCCTCTGAGTGCAGAACAACTGATTTCCAGGCTGAGCAGATGCTGTCAGGCTTTTATGGTGAAAAGTAGGTCAGCGTGCGAGTGCCAAGCGTGCCCTTTTCTCCAGGTATGGAGTGGCTAATAGTGTAAGAGCAGTGAGAGCTGAAGTACTGAACACTGAAGTAACACTGTCTGTGAGCTCGCCAGGCTTCATGAGATGCTGAAGACTCAGTCGGGAGGGTGCTGAGATGCCAGAGGCATGCTTTAGCATTTACAAACACTCTAATGCTACACTGGTGTGTGTGTATACGTGTTTGTTTGTGTGTGTATATGATGGAAGGAAGCCAGATTCAGAAAAAAATAGCTGCAAAATATATCCAGAATCCAGTAGTGAACTAGTAGTGTACTTGGGTACAATTTTGAGGTACTTGTACTTTACTTCAGTATATCTATTTTATGCTATAGTACTTTATATTTTTACTCCATAGTCAAAAGGTAATATTGTACATTTTACTCCTCTACATTGGTTTGACAGTTGTTCTTACTAGTCATTTTTCAGATTAATATTTAACATAAAAATCACAAGATAAGCTTATAAAATACATAAAACCGCCTCGCAGTTGTATGCCCCCTCCGACCAGTCAAGTTGCAATTAACATCCATGTCTGTCTAAAATGTCATCACTTCATCATTTTATCCTGTTAGACAATTGTGTAAAATTGTCTTAATTAGCCTATGAATTCTTGAGTTATGTCCATAAATGTATTTTGTGAGGTCACAGTGACCTTTGACCACCAAATTCTTATCAGTTCATCCTTGAGTCCAAGTGAAATATCACATCCACGAGAATGGGTCGGTCGGACGGACAGACTGACGTATGGACAACCCGAAAACATAATGCCTCCGGCGTGTAGGGCTGTGCCGAATATCATTTTTTGGGCTTTCGAAGCAGACAGCATGACATGTTCTTCTGTCTGTCTGTCTCCATTTCCATCATTTCAGTCCCCGGGACAGTGCTGCTGCCGCACCACTTTACACACAAAAACAGCGACATCCATCTGAGAATAACTAATAATAATTCATGTTGAATATGAATAATGAATAATGTTGTGGGATTTCATGGGCTATTTGGGTATTTAGGCATTATTATTACATATATATTATATTAGAAAAAAAACCCTGTAGAAATACTGACTTGGAGGATGGTTACCATGGCAACGGTCAAAGCTTCGAAGCATTTGGGTCAGCCCTACCGGCGCGGAAGCATAAAAAAATAAACGTGTCTCAGAACTTTTCTTCTTCCCTCTCCCATTAATCACCTCACGACCCGTCAGATTAATCTTGTGAACCTTTGGAGGGGCCCGACCCCTATATGCTAGGAACTACTGAACACTGTATATGGATCAAACTAGCTCCATCTCGACCTGCTCCAACAGTAAAATGCTGCTCACATTAATGTTGCAAGGCTGTACTTTGATACTTTAAGTACATTTTGCTGATAATGCTCCTGTACTTTTACTTAAGTAGGATTTTAGCGGTCCAGTGTGTAGGATCTGGCGACTTATAGCGGTAAGGTTGCAGGGTGCAACCTCTCCCGTGTGCCAAGCGCGTCGGAGAACTACGGTGGCTGACGCAAAAATGTGAATGGCTGTTGTAAGAGTGGCAGGTCATTTGGAGAAAAGCAGAGCTAGTGCATGGAGTGTGTGTATGTGGGAAAAGAGTGGTGAAGCAAGAGAGAGAGAGAGCGGCAGCGAATGTGTGCAGTGGAGCAGAAGACAGAGGTAGTTCAGCTTTGAGAAAATCAATTGAATGTACAGTTGAAGTTGCAGTTCAGAAATAAATGTTGCAGTTCTTCAAGACCAACAGAGGATTCCCGTGTGTTGGAGTGACGGGGGTTAACTCTGGAGCTTGTAACGTTATTGACTCCGGCCCAAGCAGGAAAAGTTAATCTGTTCTGGGCTACTATAGAAACATGGCAGCCGGCTCCGTGAATAGGACCCGCTCACTATGTAGATATAAACGTCTCTTTCTAAGGTAACAAAAACACAATTCTTATTTTAAGGGGATTATACACAAAATAAAACATACATATTAATATTATATTCCATTTCTGCCAATAGATCCAGCTAATTGTTACACATTGGTCCTTTAAATGCAGGACTTTTCCATGGTTAACCTTGTTGCGTCACAGCAAGATGGACTAGCGTTCGATTTCCCGCCTCCTCCTTTGTGTGAAGGAAATAGACCAGCACACTTTTCTTAAGTGTGGTTATTGTTCAGGTGTCAGATTGAGTAGCCCTGTTTCAATTAATCAGCCCTTTCTGACTTTCCCTCAGTACTTGTTGATACAAATGCTGCATCTCCTTTGGTTTTTACTCCAAGCTTCAGCGCCACAGCACTTGAAAATATTTTTACCAATTTAAATCTCTATTTCTTCAATTTCCATCAACAAAGAAATCCAAGATTCAGCTGGACAATTTAAAAATACTGCTTGTTGATTGAAAACTAAAATGTTGCACCACCATGTTTCTACAGTAGCCCAGAATGGACAAACCAAACTCTGTTAACTTTTTCTGCTCGGGCAGGAGTCGATAACATTACTCGCTCCCGTCACCGCCGCTCTCTCTCTCTTGCTTCACCACTCACTTCCCACGTACACACACACACACTATAAGCACTCTATTCTAGGTTTTTACGTAGAAACGTAACGTTTTAGAACCGTTTATCTCCTTCCAACCTCTCCGGGTAACAAATATCACTATTACACATTCCCTAGGCACAACGTTTAATCATGACTAACTCAAAATCCACAAAACCAGCCTGAAAATTAAAATCTGAAACGATTGCATGAGAGTATACAGAGCAGAGTCGGATAGTTGTCAGACCACGATTGGCCAGTCTGCGCTTGAGGGGTGGGACTTAGCGAAGGGTCAATTACAGCTTGTTTCAAATGTTGCTAAACTCTGATTGGTGCATGGAAGGACGTGACATCACACAACAACTAGACCCCACCCAACTTCAAACCAGTGAGAAAAGCAACAACAAAAACAGAAAGTGAAATGACCAAAATTGTCCAAACCTTTGCAAAAAAAAGCCTTCATGTAGGATCTAATCACTTCTAGTAAGATTCTGAGAGAAAATATAAAATATTTGTTGGGGTCCTTTAAGGTTCAAACAACTGTAAAAGAACTGCACCATTACCAAATATTTAGCTAGATGGAAGTAACAAAAAGTTCCGAAGACCTATGAATTGAGGCAGTGAGGTTTGTTTACTCTGTGATCTATATTTTCCTTTTTGAAGTCTTGATCTTTCGAACTGTTGTTTGACAGTTGTGGAAGAGCTGTGGGCAAATATTCACCCTAGATACTTGTTTAATAAATTATTAATGCATAGAAAAACCAGCGATACTTAATGCCTTTTATTTTGCTAATAGAAACTGAACAGGCTTTTGTTCTTGTACTGCACCATGTAGAACTTTTGGCCCCGTCAGCTCCGTTGTTATCTTTGCTGAAATTCCATTACATGCACGACGGGGAACTACTCTACTAACGTCTAAAAAAAATGCACTTCATAAATGCAGCAGGCACTGGAAAACATCATTTCACAGTGTCCCTCTGAAAAATGAATCAGGAAGAAATTGATTTTTACAGAGAATTTGCTGTAACTCTAACAGATTATGAAGTCTTTCATCTAACAGTTTTATTGTTTTGGAGTTTTTCTACATGCTTGTAAATCATGATGTTGATTTGCCATTCAATAATTAATTTACAGCGACTTTACTGAACTCTTTATCATATCTTATGTTACATAATACTTTCAGTTTTAAACCCACTTAACAGGGATTTTATTGTATCACTATATTACTGCAGAGGCTGTTTGATTGTATAACACTGTATCTTCCTGGCTTTTATTACATTTCATCACACCAACTCTGCAAATAAAAGAAGAGGGAGATGAGATTTGTTTGTTGGATGAAGCATTCAGGGGCGGAAAGGGATTAGTCAAACTTGCATACTGTCAGTGGAATATTTAGATATTCAGCACGCACCCACATCAGGTAAACCCACAGTGACAGTACAGCACTTAGGAGTCCTGGCTTTAACAGGACAGCGCCAGTTACCACCCTAAAAACATGGTGCTTGTGAAAACGTGTGCATTTATCTCATGGTGGATTAAACATAGATGTAACCTGCCAACTGACTCCTTCACATAATGTCATAGTTCAGTGTTACTGGCAACAGAAATAAGGACCTGAATGCCGACAAACTGGCAGCGTAGGAAAGGTTTTGGAGCAGTTCTCTGAGACGGCGTGACAAGGTTAGTAGAAGAACTACAAGCTGAAAATCAGTGTACCGCTGCACAGCTGTGGTTAAAGTGTGTTCTGTTGCACCCATAAACACATCCAGCAGTGATGTTATGGTGTGCTGACCACCCCTTGGAGAACACTTCTACATCACTGCAGCAAGGTGAGAATTACACTACAGGTCAGCAAAAGCAACAACTAAATGGGAAAGTGAACTTCCGTTCAGACTTTAAAAAAAAAAAAATCCTTAAAGGACAAAGATACCTTCCCTCCAAGCATAATTAAAATATGCAACAGAGGACTGTAGGAGCCGTGGCCTCGTAGTGTGTGACCTAACAGGGAGCAGCTGTGGCTCAGGAAGTTGAGCAGGTCGTCCACTAATCAGAAGGTCAGTGGCTCGATCCCCGTCTCCTCCACTCAGTATGTCGAGGTAGGGATGTCGTGATACCAGAAATGTAGTAGTTGGTACCAATACTAGTGAAATTCCATGATTCTCGATACCAATGCGAGACCACTGTAAAAAACAAAAGTGAAACAGCACATCCCATGTACTTCAACATACACTCCTTTATTACTGTTTGCATACTGTTATTTGTTAGGATGTTGTTTGTCTCTATTATCTATTGCTCTGAAAACATCTCCTTCAAACAACTGGATTTATTTATGTTTCACACCAAAAATGCTATTTTTTACTGATAAAGATAATAGAGCCTGAATGCATCATAATGCAAATGGCACATCCAGTTAACGTTAGCTGTTAGCTCCGTGCAGGACTGTGCTGCTTACTGGCTGCTAACAACTAAAGTTAACTAGCTCTCGTCCTGCTGATTTCAACAAGGAGTTGTTGTTCGCAATGTAGCGTTATCAGGGAAAAAATAGGGTGGGTCCCCCTGGATGCATCGATGCATCGTCCCTGGGACGATGGGACGCAGTTAGTCTCTGATGGTACCTGCGGTACTGTAGAAAAACAAGTACCATTACATTTTCAGAATTTTGGCATTGCCTTCGTACCGAAGTTCTCGGTTCTTGTGACATTCCTATGTCGAAGTGTTCTTGGGCAAGATGCTGAACCCCAAATTAGTCCCGAAGGCTGTGTCATCAGTGTGTGAGTGCATGTGAGTGAGCATTAGTTTACATCCTGATGAGCAAGTGGCACCTTGTATGGCAGCCTCTGCCAACAGTGTATGAATGCATGTGCATGAATGGGTTGGTGAATGCTGACATTTAGTGTAAAGCAGTATGAGTAATCGGAAGACTAGAAAGGCTCTATATAAATGTCCATTTACCATTTAACACTGCCTATGGGAAAAAATGAATGTGACTTTGGCTTACAGAACCAGTTTATCCTCATACAATCCTCATGTACGATATCTTACAAAAAGTTATTTCTCATTTTTCGTGCATTTCCCTACGAATGTCCAGCAAAACATGACACACATGTCAATTTCCGCTCCAGTCTTTTCATAATAAACTTCTGTCTTCACGGGAAACAACTTGGTTAGGTTGAGGCAACAAAACTATTTAGTTAGGCTTAGGAAAAGATTGTGGTTTGAACGTTGACTTCTGGTTTCACACACATACACCGGTCTCCTGGGCAAATGTCCAGTGCTTTTTCACCCACACATCCACCCCGACCTCCTCGTTACGAATGTTTGTCGCTCTTTATACTTGCTGGTTCACAATTACGTGGATTACAAGAATTGATCTTGTGGGATATACAGGAATTATAGTGCATTACTTTTCGTTGGTATAGCTACAAACGTTGTATGAGAACAGCCTGACAGAATTAGGGACACCCGAAATAGCTCCTCCCACCTCCTTCTATAATCCTGCCCCCAATAACAGGAGTGACTTCACATTGAGAAAATAATAACCGTAAAGTATGACGCTGATAATTAAACAAAGAACAGATGTGCAGGTAGATGGGGAATAGTCAGATGACCAGCAGAAGAGGGGCAACTAGTGGACAGGTGAGGAATTGCAGAGACCTGAGGGTGTGAGGAAGACTTTGTCACAATGACACATAAACCTCCTACAGGAGATGTTACAGGATATTTTCTGTGGGCTCTAATCTTTGCTGCCATGAATTGCAAAATTCTGGCAAAGCAATTTTATGTCAAAGAAGATCAATGAGAGATTTGTGTGATGAGATTTGTATGTGTCCCTAAAATTGCATGACAAATCTCTTTATATAAGGAGTGAATACATTTTTTATACCATACAAAAGTGACAAATACTTCAGAGTGACATTGTAGCAGGTTTATGTAAATCTCAATAAAGCCTCAAAGAGTTTTTAAGTGCAGCATTTAGTGTCCTTGGTTGTGTCTGAGGTTTACAAAGCAACTTCAACTTCTTCCTTGATGTTTGCCAAATGTTCAGAAAGATGTCAAACTGGTTCATACTTTCTATGTACATTCATCTCATATTCTGTAGAAGCCTTTTATGCCTTTCACATCAATGATGGGAACATAATAGTGTACCTCCTGCGACAATCTACATCAATGAGACATAAATGCATTTCAGCGCTCCATTATTGACTCTTTGATTTTGGGCTCAGTCATGTGAGACCGTGTTTCTCACATGCTCTAGCATTCCTGCTGCAAACACAGAAGTGTGTTTTTCTTAATTTCACTGCTTGTAAAAAAAAAATACTGTCTCAAAATGAACAGATGTGGCGTAAAAATGGGCGTCGCAGTAGCTGTATATTAATTCAAATGAAAAATGGATGGGGGGGCAGTTTTGAATTAGTTAAAATTAATTAATTTGTCTTTGCAAATGGGCCGCTGCTGGTGTGAAACTTGATTGGTGTTAATAAGCTACCGCAGATTTAGGAAGCAAGTTATGATCTCTGACAAAATATGCAATGTTTTCAATTACCAATTTTATTTTGGTAACACATGTTCAGCCACATTGACTTAAAGGCGTTAGTTTATCATAATTTAATTAGTAGTCCTAATTAGCAATATATTCTGCTGCATGACATCTATCTAATGTGCTTCTAGCTGCACGGGTGTGAACACGGTTTGTGTTGAAGCGTCTCTCTGCACTTTAGCTCTGACAAAAACTCAGAGAGGAAAGATGCTGGAGGGAAGTTTGGTGTTTCTGCTCTCCTTAGCAACAAGGGGTTGGATGTTTAGCATCTTTAAATTCCCAATAGGAAGGCAGCAAACAGCCTAAGGTTTCCTATTTACACAATGGCGCACTAACAAAAACACAAAAAAAACATGCATGATTTATTACTATTATTGACTTTTAAATTTTCTGTTTGGAATAAGAGGATTACAATTATGAGCACTCATTAGGCTCCATATCACATGTGATAAAAGGACTACAGAGAACAGCATTAAAAACACAGCAGTATATGAATGAAAAGAAGCAATATTAACCTGGCAATAGATACTGTAGCTGCATTAAACTTTAATAAGATCCAAGTTTTGGTGCTTTAAATAACTTAGAGTGCTAAAGCTGTTACATTTTAATGTGCAGGAGAAGTATTATCAAAGATAAAAATTATGTTTACAAAACTGTTTCTTTTTGCTAGTGCATTTAATGCTGGGGTAGGCTTTGAATACAGCCCACATCCTTCTGCTCTCCTCTCTCTGTTCTAAACTGCTCCCTTCCAAACAAGCATGGGCATATCCTTCATAGAATAACCTGTACGACTCATTCATTTCAAACATCATCCCGATTGTGATCCCGATGCCGTTATATCAAGCCACCAGGAAGAGTGCCAGGCTTTGAAGCAAATTTTTGTAGTGGCCAAACGGCGGAATTACAACTTCTGTGTCCGTCACATGATGCCATTAGGCCATTTTCCCATAGACTTACATTGGGAATGAGATGTCTGTAACTCAGCAGATCATTTTATTTTTAGGTAAATCAACTCCCCAGTACGAACACTTGAATAGCCTTTATCAAAATCATTAGATCCTAAACGTTATAAAATGCACTAATAGCCGAATCCAGAGGGAGTTTCCTTCCTCCGTTCATGTGAATGAAACCCCGACTGCGGCGCTATTGCACCTGCTCTGTGGGCCCAATGGATGCGGAAGATCGCCGGATGATCCGGGTACTTTGTCACTCGGCAGTCAAGCAATTTTGGCTTCATGCGCCACTGAGCAACTCTCATAGGAATGAACAGGAGCCTGCCTCTAACACTGTACCAGTTCTCTTTATACATGCATGCGTTACCTACCGTCCTGTTTTCTCTGTTAACTCGTGGGCCTGTAAAGCCCTTTGAGATGACATACTGTGATTTGAGGATCTGGCGAGCTACAATTTCGGCAAAGCGTTTCAGAAATGGAGAGAAAATGTTGCCAATAGTTTAGCCTTCTGCTAACAGTAACGAGCGGTCGGAAGACTAGAAAAGCGCTATATAAGTCCAAGTCCATTTACCATTTAACGCAGAAGGCTTAACTATTGAGAGATGAAGAGAAAAGGTTGCTTTAGCCTGCTTCTTAGCTGGCTGCTTAGCCGGCTGTGGCTAGCTCATGACTCACGGCTACAGTTAGGCGAAGTTTATACTATGAGCAACATTTTCACTTTTGGGTTGCTTTACGGCGTCCATCTGAAGGGACGTGCTTGTGCATCTGCATTTGCAGAACAGCCAATAGGAACGTCTTCTCTCTAAAATGACTTGTGAATGTGCAAAGTTTCCTGCCACGGGCTAGATTTTCTAAAGCCTGAAGACAGAACCAAGAGGTGCAGAAGTCTAGTTTTCTCTCAGACGACTTGAATTATAATATGCTGAAAGGTTATTATGGATTTTTTGCCACAATTTGTTCCACAATGACCGTGAAAATATACTGTCTACCCCAGATTTAAAGTCTCTGAAGCAGCTCTCACAGGGCAACATTTTAACTTCTCTATGGGGGTGACCATGACAATCAAGGATGGCATTTGCCTTGCTGAGCAAAATGGCTTTCAAATATTTCAGCCAGCTGAGCTCAGCTCTACTGATGTTGCCTTCAAAAATACCTTCAAAAATCTCTCCAATCTGTTTTTATAGAACATAGTCAAGTTAAAAAAACAGGACACCAGACAGAAACTTTTAAACAAGAAAACTTAACCACAAAGATTTTTTGCAGATTTACTGTAATCATCATCAGTTTCAAAAGTCAATAAAAAGGTACCCAGACGTTTGTAGCTGTCCACCAGCTTTATTGATCATGGTACCATATGTGTGGAGGCCGGTGGCGAATCATGGTCTTGATTTTCGAGACATATAATGAGACCATGTCCATCCTCTACCTCCAACAGTAGTCGAAGAATGGCCGCCGTTTTCCTGCTGACTACGACAGTCATTTGTATATAAAACGTGGCGTATAAAACAGACAGAGAGAGAGTACAGCCCTCAGGAGAGCTGGTGGATAAAAAGAGCATTTTTAAGGATGCACAGTTTACTCTCAAACACCATTCAGCCAGTTAAGTTCATATTTCACTTGAGATTAGTTCAAAGCTTTGCAGCTAACAAATGTGGTTAGACTGTGCTAAAGGCTGATAAAAAAAAAAAAAATCAATAAGCAGAGCTGTGCACGCGTCTTCAGACATCCACATTACACTTCACACTTCATTTACTAGACTCTATCAGGGGGATGTTCCTGTACTGCTCATGGAATCACTACGCCCTTAATGATGACACAATGGGATCTAATTGCCAAAGACACCTAATTTTTTTCCAACTTTTCTATGTCAATAAATTTGTTTTATTTCTCTTTAACCATATCTTTCAATTAAGTCTCTCCTGTTTGTCTGAGCACTTAATAGCATCCTGGTCACTCTGGATAATCTACAGACCTTTTCAACTGAAATATGCAACACGTTCTCATCCTAACTCGTCACATACCGCCCCTTGGCATCACTTTTTTCAGGCTCAAAACCGCTATAATTACCCTTGGAGTCACTTTATCTTTAGGCAACAAAACCATTACAGTTAGGTTTAGGAAAGAAGTACATGGTTGAGCTAAAATTACTAGGTTTGTGCAGTGAAACTGAAACTGAACGTTGTGAACACGGAACACGAACAGCGGTCTCCTGGATGAAAGCCTTGTGTTTGTTGGACCCATCCACCGCCCCTCCCCGCAGGGAGATAGGGCACGCAGAGTTCTAAGTCCACGGACTTAGAACATAGTACGCAGCCGCGAGCTGCCTTCACCCCCGGGTCTTCCCAAGCCAAACTAAAGCCAGTCGCCTCGTTGTGTGCGCACCGTCGCGGAGGAAATGCTCCTGGCGAGGGCCAGCCAGCCAACCCGTTGAGAAGTGCACAAATATTTTGATTCATTATGAAACTGTGGCGGGACAAAAAAAAACTATGGCGGGCCGCCACAGTCTTGATAATTAATGGGAAACATTTATTTATGTTTTTCTTCCATGTTTTTCCAGACATGAAGGTCTAAATTGTGCTTCCACACTTCCTGCAACAATAACCTGGTGGGAAACTGTTGAATCCTTTATTTTTAGTTTTAAACAAATGTGTTAGGTTTGTATATGTAACTATACCTAGTTTGCTAAAAACCCCAACCCCCAGCACATGACCTCACTATCCTCATCGATGACTTTAATCTTTTCATAATCATCATCATTTGACCTTAATATGGACGGTGGATCAGAAAATGTTTATGAGTCGATCTGAAACCTCCAGCGTTTGTTGGTACCTTCCAAATGACCTTTCTTGTTGATTTGAGAATGAGAACCTGTTGCTTTTAGCAGGAATTATTCACAGCTTTGCCTTTCACACTGTGCTATGTACTGATGGTGGAGGATTTCATGTACTATCAGTTTGCTTCAGCCACGAGCTGCTGCCAAATGGCAGGAAGTTTGATGTTGGCAGCCCTGACTTGTTCTCAAACGTTTTTCAGTACTGACACCCAGGAAGCATGTGGGCTGGCTGTATAGATATAAATAAGAATGTCAGATGTAAACATTAACCAAATGAAACATGTCAACCCTCAGAAATGATACAGGAACACCTCGGGCTACACACTCCGACAGAAGTTATTAACTTTTCAAGTTTTATTAAAATTGAACTTGTGAGTAGCTTTTGTGGCTTTTCAAAGAAGAATATTGAATTCAAACAACCGCGAGTATGTGAAGTTTTGTTGTGCCTCATCAGGCAAATCAGTGTAAAGTTCTATTAAGTTACATTTTGTATATGTAAAATCAAATGAATATGTGTAAAGTTAAAGGGTTGCTCCTTATGCTGAATCCACTGAAAATCATCCTCCAAACCAGCTAGATACAGACACAGATAGCGGTTGTAGGAATTATGGAAAAGTAGTAAATAGTTAGACGTTGTTGTGGAGCTACAGTCTGCAGAGGGAGGATGTCAGCATGGTTGGATGAATCAACAAAATGTCAGATTAGGGTTTCTTTTAACCAGGACCATGATTGTTCCTTAACTTTAACCAAGAAGTTATTTTAACCTAAGCCATAATATTTTTCCGAACCTTAACCAAGCCAACCTACCCACCCAAACATACACAGGACTTTCCCCCAGGAGACTGCCCGATCAATGATATTTGACTAGTCGGGATTGAGACCGGGTTGGCAGAGCCCTGCCCCTGCACAGCGCGCTGTTCGCTTGTTTATTCAAAGTTTATTAATATTGAACATGTCACAAATTCCGATATGGTCTAAATTGCACATATTCGACACTGCCCGTCCTTGAATTCCCAGCAATACAACCGCCAAGTGCGAAGCAGATTGGATGAATGGTTCTTGAGATATGCGAAGGACATACCCACATTCATAGAGACCGATAGAGATTCCTTGCTTTATAGATAGATGACTCCCATCAGTGGGGATCAGATTTAGATATTTGACCCCAATCATCAATGCAGGAATACCACTTTTATAAATCAAATACTGCAAATGTAACACACATCTGAAGAATATAATATCTTATATAATACCCTTTAAAACTCATCACCAGGCTATGATCATGAGAGCAGATTTAAGGACCAGAATTCACACTTTTTGGGGAAACTGAATTCATGATTCACACATCAAAGTATCAGAAAAGAAATAATACATGAAGCATGGGAATTCAAACTAACACTCTTTGCTGTGGTGGTACCCATGAAAACTCTTTTTTTTCTGCTAATCCTTGGCCCCGAGAGCTTTATATCTGATTTATGTATGAATAAGAATTCAGATTATGGCCTTAATCATACTAATATAATTATATTCATATGTATTCCCGACCCATGCTCTAGATGGAGCGCTCATAATTGCAATGAGATCAGAGCACTGGTAGTCACGTACTGTGAATGTAGTCATTAAAACATCCACCTGTATTTTACATCGCGAGCCCAGGAGTCAAGTACATCTCCTGCGCATGTATATTTTATAGTGGAAATCAGTCAGAGAGACTTCCTTTCATCGCCATATCAAAATTATATCCAATGTGGGTATTTCTGCTCCACCGTGCCAACTTTGGTGATGTTTCTCATACAATAAAGGCCATTTCGTTGGTAGGTATTTTTTGAAGAAAACTGAATGTTCTCTGACTGGGCTTTAATCAGCAGCCAAAATCAGAGGCTCTGCTTCAAATGCACCAACCTGCTGTGAGAAGAGGAGGCAGTCCAGATGGCTGCATCAATTTAAACACTGCAAATCTGTGAGACTGTAAAGATTTAAACTGCTGTTTTGGGGGGACGGGTGCTAATCAAGACCAGTATGGATCAGAGTGAAAGTAAAACGCCTTGTAAAAAGGCTGCTACATGGAAAGGTTTTTGAGAAACTTCAAAACTAGCTGTACAAACAAAACCACAGTTTGGAAACTGTGGTGATTAAATGTTGCGAGTAGTCAGTATAGGACTGTCGCAGTGAAGGAATTACCCCTGCGGTGATAATAATTGGCTCAACAGCGCAATATGCGGTATTACTGCCTTTTTTATATGCAAATAACTTCTTTTATCCTGATTTTAGTGCTGTATAAATAACCTTTATTGTTAGGCTATTATAAGGTATTGTATCTTTGTAAACAAAGATGACAGTTTTGAAACTATTAAAGAACTTGTTTATTGTTAAATGCAGAACACAGAAGGGCAATGAGGCGCAGTGTTTTTTTCAGCTGAGACGCTTTGGTAGTGTCTGGTTGCTATGATACGGAATATCCATAGGAGTAAAAATGTCGTCACAAGGTAGAGTACTTGATCCGGATGAAGGGAAGGCTGAATCATCTAGGGGGAGACGATTTGTATTAATTTCTCCCCCGTTGTTGTTCAGCACTTGTAGCTGCATGTAGGATGTGACGGTTGGTCTTTGTGGTATTTGTCCCGCCCCTCCTCCATTGTGATTGGACGGCCGGGTAAACAGTGACGAGCGCATTGTTTTACCCAAAGTTGAACATTTTTCAATACTTGGCGACCAGAAAAAAACACGAAATATGCAACGCTCTGCGCAGAATAGACGCTCAGGCAAATGCCTTGTATGTGCACACATACTTGGCAAATAAATCTGATTCTGATTGTGGTTAGATTTTCTCATCATACAGTTGAATGTAATGATTAGAAAACTCGGACAGATGGCGGTGTATATTTTTTTTTGCATCTTTATGATTAAACATTTTAAAGTATCGTGAGTCGGAGACCTTGTTTCACACTTGTACTAAAACACATTCTTCCATTTAGTAACTAAAGTCAGTCATCAGTGCATCAATGTGTGTGTGAATGGGTGAATGCTGACATGTAGTGTAAAGCACTTTGAGTGGTCGGAAGACTAGAAAGGTGCTATATAAATGCAAGTCCATTTACCATTAGAGTAAACCTTAGTTTCCACTTGCAAAGGGCAGATCTCAAACATGATGCCATCATGGTCACTGGTGTAGACTTGGGAGCAGGCAGGCCTTCGTCTAAAAATACAAACCCTTTCCTCCAATTGTTTGCAGTTCAATTTGTCCACTCAGCAGTGGAAAGGCCAAACTGCAGCTGTTTTCTGTTTTAGAGATGAACGACGTAACCTTTTAAAATGTTTTCTGTTACTTTTCCTGAAACCAGGTTCTGCACAAACCATTGAAAGTTTTTTAAAAATGTTGCATATTTACCTCCTTCAGGTGACAGCTTGTAGCATAGTGTAAATACGCGGCGTTCCCATTGTAAAGAATTCAAAGAAAAACGTGAACATAGCGGTTGTGGCGGTTGTTTGTCATCACATGCTTTTGGATTGTCAATAACGCGGTACTGCAATATTGCTGTTATTGCGACAGCCCTAGTCAGTCCTACGTTATAATAATGAATAGTAGTGTTTAAATGATTCGTTAAATAATTTATTCATTTATTGACAGGAATTTAAGTCATTTATCAAATGAATAGGGCAAACAAATTGCTGATTTCAGCTGTTCAAAGGCGAGTATTTCTAGTTTTTCTCTTTATTAGATGACTGTAAATGGAATATCTTTTCATTTAGAAATGTTGGTCAGAAAAAGTATGCAATTTAAAGATTTCACCTTTGGTTCTGGGAAATAATGATGGGTATTTTTCACTATTTTCTGACAGTTCACATACCGATTAAAGGATTAATTGAAAAAATTAAGAATAATCTCTAATAATAATCATTTGCCTTCTTACAATATAATAATATCCACTTGCCGTCATGCACGTTAGGTAAATATGTCAATTTGACATGTCGATCTCATGCACATGAGTCATTTTTACCTAAAGTCACGACAACGGCAATGTTACTACAGGTCAAACCTATAGTAGTAACATTTCTGTAAAACTTCCAACACAGCACAAGTCTGAATTGAATGTATCGTATTCATATAAAGGCTGCAGCAGCCTATGGTCAAAAACACACAGAGAGAAACTGAAACAAAATTCTGTTCACCTGAATAAGAGTACTGCAATGAAAAACTTTCTTTCCAGAGGTTGTTCCTTTTCTGAATCGAGCATCTAAGGATAGATGCCGTTGTATGCTGTACAAATGCTAAAGCCCCTCAAGGAGAATCTTTGATTTGTGATATTGGGCTATGTACTGTAAATGAAATTGACTTGGCTAATAATTGCATCACTTAATTATCATCTCTAATGCACAACCAAAATAGAATCAGTTTCAAAAAACAAAGAATGGGTCGAGTTTAACTAGGGGTGTAAGAAAATAATGACATACATGAGTATTGCAATATTGTGTGATACTGTATCGATTCTCCAAAACACTATCGATTTTTAATTAACCTCTTAAAAATCTGACAGCCGCTATTCAATCTTTTGGTGGTTGTAGCAGACTCAGTTTTAGATACTGACATCATATAAAACTAAAAAACCTAAGGAATCCATCGGTACCACCCATGTCATGCTGGCTAGTCATGAAGAATGCTAAATAACGCTCCAAAGTTACGTTATGTTATGTTAATTTTGGCGAGGAAAAAACTGGCATGGCGTCTGATCTCAAGATATGTGAATGAAAATGGGTTCTTTGGGTACTCACGAGTCTCCCCTTTTACAGAAATTTATCAAGACTTTATGATAATCACATGCAGTTTTTTGCATGCAGTATAAATGTGTTATTTTTGTCTACTCTTTCCAAAGATTTGATATAAAAAATCCCAATATAACGCAATATATTGAATAGTTACCCCTGTATCATGATACGTATTATATCGCCAGATTCTTGCCAATACACAGCCCTAATTTAAAGTTGCTGAGGAGATTCTTCTCATGTCAGATCAGTCTTTACCAAGACTAGAATTACCATCTTGCGGTTGTATTCCTCCGGCAACCAGTCAAGTTGCAGTTTACATCCATGTCTGTCCAAAATGTCATAACTTCATTTTTTTTATCCTATTAGACATTTGTGAAATTGTCATAATAGTCATATAAATTCTTGAGTTATGGCCAGAATCTCTTGTGAGGTCACAGTGACCTTTGACCACCAAAATCTAATCTGTTCATCCTTGAGTCCAAGTGGACGTTTGTGCCAAATTTGAAAAAATTCCCTCCAGGCATTCCTGAGATATCACGTTCACAAGAATGGACCAGTACAGCCGGACGGACAACCCAAAAATATAATGCCTCCAGCTAGCATGTGTCTCTTTCCAATATTGTTCTGCCATGTCTGAATAAAGTGTTAAGTAACAATTATGAAATAGACAACCACAGTACAGTATGTCTAATTTTACAAAAAGCATCAGATGGATGAAGGCGGCAATGAATAGATAGCAATATTACACACACTTATAGCTGCACAATGAAGGAAAACTAATGTTTCTGTGGTTCATAATTTCTTCAGGAGGACTTGTCCTTGGCCCCTGCTTGTTGTTATATCCTCCTCTCAAATGAGCTTAAGAATGTGATCCCTCGCCTTTCTCACTGCGGCCAATCTTCATTACAGAATACACTCTGGAGCGTAATAAGGGTCCATTGTGAGCGACAGTGACCCAGCGACCCTTCATTTGCAAGCTGCTGCAATCCCAGCCGTTTCAGATAGTGAACAGAAACCTGCCTCAGTGAATGGAGCCCCACATGAGTGCTTTTTATTTTCGCCTTGGCCTACTTCTAGCTCAAGAGCTCATTAAATAAGATCTTGTGTTAAGGCTTGAAATAGAAAGAAAAGTTGGAGGGAAAAACAATAACCGTGTATTTAGCCATGTAAATTGTATTGCCTTTGGGAGTTCTGGCAAGTGGCCGTAGAGAGCGTGTGTATATACGAAGGATGTTTCCTATGGATGCATCTGAAAATCCTTTCATATCGTATTTGTTCCTTTTTTTCTCCATCGCTATCATTCTGTACCTCTGAAGGCAAACACGCTGTGGAAGAAGAAAAAGCAGGATCAACTCTTTCTTTGGACTCCAAAGAGTTCAGATTTCCTACCAGAGGAGCTGAATTCTTCAAACACTTGTCTCATATATTAAACCCCTAACCTCTTAAGTGGAGGTGATAATTAGTCTAATATCATGATTCAGTGTGTTTAATGGGAAATTCATACTTTCTTTGTTTGAAATGTTCAAATAATTACAGACCATGTGGATCATTTTTTATTATTAAAATGAGACACTAATGGTTGTACTGGGCCAACACTGTCTCCTAGAAATTATGTTTTTACACAAACAAATTTGCAACAGCAATTAAGTTTTGACCAGATTGTGTTAACAGTTAACATAATGAGGAAATGTTGGTAATTAACGCATATTCAGAGCCAGTACGTAGAGTGTGTGTGTACGTGGGAAATGAGTGGTGAAGTAAGAGAGACAGAGTGGCGGCGACGGGAGCGATTAACGTTATCGACTACGGCCCAAGCCGTTCTGGGTTACTGTAGAAACATGGCGGTGCAACATGGCGGACTCCATGCAGAGGACCCACTCCTTATGTTTGTATAGACATAGTCTTGGTTTAATACAGAATAAGTCTGCAATGATTTGAATCACGAAACACAAAGTGATTATTAACATTTAACCTAAACCACAATCCTTCCCTAACCTCAACCAAGTGCTTTGGTTTCTAAAACCTAACCAGTTGTTTAGTAATATTCACTAATATTTTAATAGTATAGAAATATATAAATGTAATTTCTAGGAGACAGGGTTGGTGGGCCAGCAGGCTAAGTTTAATATAACCCAGATCCAAGTTCAATTCCAGTTGGGGGGCTATTGGCACTCCTTTCGAGTATACCGTGCCGTTGTTCTGGCCTTTCTGTTTTGCATATAAATAAATGATAATGATTGTCCAAATCCCTGTTGATTTTATTTGTTATATATTCACTTAAACGTGCAACACATAGCATCGCACTAGACAAGGGACAAATATTAGCATGTCCACCCGGGTGTCATGTTTCCATCACTGCTGATCGGAGCTGGAGCCGATAAATACCCGTGACTAGCCGATTGTAACCTTTCCCACTGAAGACAAAAGACAGATGTTAGTGGGTGTTAGTGGGTTTTTTTGTCCAGTGGGAAAGGGGCTTCCCTTTCCAGTCAATGGTCTAAAGTGAGAAAACTAGAAAACTATAACTGAACTAAAATGATTTACCCAAACCTCAACCAAATGAATGCCCAAAATGTAACCAAGTACTGTAGATGTGGTGGCAATTTTGTTATTGTTGCAAATATTATTTTGTGTTTGTAATTCTGTCTGCTTTTTGTAGGGTATAATATGGAGTTCGTAAACAAACATATTACTTTTTTCCTGGTAAAAAAAGTGCCGTCAGACATCTCTGTACTGTGGTTGAATCTTTTAAGGTTTGGTTCAGTTCAAACTAATTCTGATGTTTGTGATGTGAAAGCAAAGCCAACTAACTACTGGATTGTGTGAGTTTAACATGAATTTAAAAGCTCATGTATAATTAAATTTATGTGCTTATTATGTGAACTCAATGCAAGCAATGTTCAAAGAGATCTATTAGACCAACCTATATAACCCTGTAGTTACGTAAGATCATTTGGTGAACATGCAATGTGTCCGCACATGAGCAGAGATTTCCCCCTCATACATTGGAAAGATAAAAGAGAAGTTCCTCATTAAAAAGGGAGTGAGAAAGAAGCGACCTCACGGTAACTATCCCTCCTATAATATTACAGTAGACACCACTTTTTCGTCCTGTTTTCTACCATCTTATCATTAATCATCATACAGTATACGAGGTCCAGTTGCAGTCAGGACTAATAATGCTCATAACCCAGAGCAGTCACATAAATATAGTTCATAAGGTGCAACAGTGTGCTATACATGACATGCTCTGAGTCACCGGTATTTGATTTTCCTATGTGGGTCAATATAGACCTTTTCATTACCATTCTGTTGCTAAGGCAACAGCTTTGGTCCAAGTTTACTTCCTGTCAGCTAATGCATTAACAACCATTGAATAGGAAATACAAAGGGGCCCATTTAGACTGTTTATGTTGTCAAGTTTGAAAAAGTCTATAGTGTTGATGATGCATGATGTCACCAAAAACGTCCTATGAATGAGTTACTTGCCAGTCTAGATGACTATTGCTTTTATTATCATTTCTTGAGTGTGAAAGTTAATTTCTTATAATTTTTTTCTTTGGTCAGGACCATGTGAACCAAACTACAACTGGAAACGTGATATTTTGGGAAATACACTTTCCTTACCCACTTTCTTGCCCAACATGTTTGCATTGCAGTTAATGGAAAGCCCGGTGCGTCTCATACAGACGCTAAAGGGTGCCTTGTGCGGCGGTATCACACGCTGACGGCCGTGACAAAGACTTGGTATTTGACGGCCTAGGAATGATAACGGGCTGTCTTGCCGGGAGTTAGATAATAAGAGTGATACACCATCTTACGCCTGTACAGTAAATATGTAGGCCTAGCTACACCCAGCAGCAAGTTAGTTTAGCTTAGCATAAATACTGGAAACAGCTAGCCTGACTTTGTTGTAAGGTAACAAAATCCACCATCCCGCACCTCTAAAGTTCACTAATATATACATAATAGTAACATATTGTATCTCGTTAATGTTGAAAATCAAATTCCAGTGACTAACAGTGGGACTGTTTCTTGGCAGGAATTAGTTGCCAGGCAACCATCAGATATTTCAGGAGGTTATTGTTTGCTGGCAAGAAATAGTAAAACAATTTGTCATGTTTTCAATTTGTTTTTGTTTGGCTTAAGCAAACGAGGTATGATTAACATAATATAGCATAATTAGCGATCTGCAGAGGGGCTAGTGTGTTATTGTTGCACCGAGCCAGGCTAGCTGTTTCCCTCCGTTTCCAGTCTTTATGCTAAGCTAAGCTAAGCTACCTGGCTGCTGGTTATGAACATATTTTCCCAAATGTAGAGCTATTCCTTTTTCAGCCGGGCCGTTTGGAGACTCAGGTTGTTTTGTTTTGCTATGTTCATCCAATTGTTGCTGCTGTTCTGACTTTTTGACAAGAGTTTTTCTGGCGTTCCCCTCTTCAATCTTGTAAAAATACAAACCAAAAAGCCACAGCAATTCTGCAGATATTTTTATGCACCACCGTGTTTGACTGTGTTTCTGTTTATGATGAGTTTGATTGTGTTGTTGGCTCACTGACAGCTTTACGCCTCTTTGTGTTTTCTCTACAGTTGGGAGGATGTGGCATACTGGGGGTGGGAGTCTGGCTTTCGGTGACCCAGGGAAACTTTGCCACCCTATCATCATCCCTTCCCTCCCTGTCGGCAGCCAACTTGCTCATCGCAGTGGGGACCATAATCATGGTGATTGGCTGCTTGGGCTGCGTGGGAGCTGTCAAAGAGAGCCGTCCTCTGCTGCTGACGGTAAGTTATTTTCCAGGATGGTTTTTGATGCCATCGCTGACTTTAGACACAAGGCTGTGTTGATGTGATGATGCCATGCTATCAATTTGGTTGTTGTTTGCAAGGCAAATAACATCACTAACTTTTCATGAAGTAATAAGCTTTGACATTCTCATACAGCATGAGTTTCTGTTTCTCTCTATCACTTACTGACACACGCTGGTGATTCAACCTGTATTTACTGTTGTGAACAGCTGCTTTCCGGGCGAGCTTCACTGCGGAAAATATCTTGCACACTATAAATCTTTCGTTTAACATTTGAGGTTTGTATTTTCTTTTCATGCCACTTTCTACAGTACTTCTACTCTATAATTCAGAGGGAAGCATTGTACTTTTTAAGTATTTGACAGCTAGTAGAGCCTGAACGATTAGTCGATTAACTGATTAGCTGGCAGAAAATCAATTGGCAACTACTTTGATAATCGTTTAAGTCATTTTTCGTGCAGAAATGACAACAATGTTATTATTCCAGCTTCTCAAATGTGAGGAATTGCTGCTTTTTCTTTTAATTATTTGGGTCCATTTGAAATAACTTTGAGGTTTCTGCATTGAGTACTTTTACTTATACTTTTAAGTGCATTTTCCTGATTATACTTTTACTGAAAGGTACAGTGTGTAGGATTTGGCGGCATCTAGTGGTGAGGTTGCAGATTGCAACTAACTGAGTATCCCTCCGCTCACTCCTCCCTTTCCAAGACAGTGGTAAAGTGAGCCACCAACGCTCTGTTCTCCTCGCTCAGAGGCCATCCTCACCATAATAACACTACTTTAGGAGCAACAGAAGTCAGACAGCAGCTGGCGCTACCACGGTTTTATACTCTGAGGCTCACGTTATCGCAGTTTCACAAGCGTGTCTGACAAGTACGGAAACCTTCAAGTAACGTAAAAACATGAAAATCTCTCTCTAGAGCCAGTGTGTCTGTTCTGGGCTCTGTGAAGAGGACCTGCTCCCTATGTAGATATGAAGGGCTCATTCTAAGCTAATGAAAACACAAAGATGATTAGTTTCAGGTGATTTTACTCTAATGAAAACATAGGTATGAATATTATATTCAATTTCTGCTAATAGATCCCACAACATCCTACACACTGCTCCTTTAAGTGACATTTTCAATGTAGGACTTTTACCTGTATGGGAGTATTTTTGTGGCATTAGTAGTTTTACTCAGTAAAAGATCTAAATACTTCCTCCACCACCACTGCTGAAAACAAAGATATGATATGTTTATAAATGTAACTGGGACATTCAGATTTTTGACCAGCTGGCAGTTTACACTCAACAGCTACGGAGCTAGCTGCCAACTGCCTGTGTGAAAATGACGTGATGCGACGCCAAGTCGTTTATCCATCTATAGAGGAAGACCTACCGCTGGGAAAAGACACTCTGTCCTTTCAAAACATCAACATTATGAGAAAAAAAAAACACATTTGAACAAGCTTAAATAGTACAGACACAGCAATGTTAACAACAGCCAAGAGTTTTCCTTTGTGGTTAATTGATAAATCCATAGAATTAACATGAATTAGTTGTTGTCTGTTTCTTTCAGTCCGTCGAAATTGATGGTCATGACTTCAATGTTCCACTTTCAGCTTGTTAAGACATTGTTATTAATGGTGTAAAGGGCTGCACTAGAACAGGCTATCAATAATCAAGAATGACACACAACCCAAGAGATTACTTGACTGCAAACAACTGATGAATTCTGGAAATTCCACCTTCAATTCAAAGCCCCAAAGCCCTGTCCACATTGCCTGTCTGTGCGTAGACAGTACTGTATGCCTTTAACATTATACACACAGCTTAACCCAGGCAAATATTGAACACTAGTGGCTATTTCCCACCGCACTTGTTGCCAAGGAAGAAAAACCCTCCAGATCCCCATCATCTCCATCAAATATAGTCGCCTTACAAAGCTGATATCACCAGCAATGGACTGACTACATTCTGTTATACTATATTTATTACTTACTTACTTATATACTATACTACTGTACAACATTATAATTAATATTTATGTTATATTGCTGTACTGTAGTATACATTATGTTACACTATTACACTTCACCTTGTGCTATATCTATATCCCATACTATATTATGTTGATATGTCGCTGTTTTATTACATATTTCTATTAGATTTCCATATTAATATAGACAAACACTAAGGATCATTACTTAATCATATTATGTATTATTAATTATATCATATATACGCTGTTGACATACAGTATACTAGACTTGCTGACTCTGCTGCTATTAATCACATCACACCACTGTCACTTTTCTCTATAATTTTGTCTTTAATTGCTCTTGTATAGTTTCTATTTTTACTTTTATTCTATTCCAGTTTATAGTCCTTTTTTTACTTTCTCTTCTCTTATCTGTATTTACTGTATTTATGTCCTTGTGCTGCTGCAACAACTGAACTTCCCCTCTGGGAATCAATAAAGGTTAATCTTACCTTATCGTAATACTACCTATCACAGTTATGGTACTTGAATGCTAATACTGTATGCTACGAGTTGATTTCCAGCCACATCTGACTGTTTTTATACGTATTAAAATAGGCAAACCTTCTGACATTTCTTGCATGTCACAATCCGGAGGCACTCAGTTTCACTAATTTGAATAAACAAAACACACCAATGATGACAACATAATAATAATAATAATGATAATGATAATAATACAATCCCTATTATGTAGCAAGGAAATATGATTTAATCTTTCTATTAAAAATGAAAATTATATTTTTAATAGGGAACTCTTGTCTTCTGAGAGAAAACTCCACTGCAGTTTATGAGCCGTATGAGGTTTAGCCTTGCTGCCAGGGACGCTGGCCACCGACATGGTTGCTCTTATTTTATTCAGTTTAATGTCTTGCATATATTTTTTGGTGTGTCAGTAGAACAGACCCTGCTTGTTTGTTTGGAGTTTAACAGCTGTTGTCAGTCATGTTTAAGCGCCGAAGAGCAGTCCAACAAATTAGGACTAATGATCACTTTTCAACCAAAATTATGTCAAAACAACGACTACATTTACATGAACAAAATATTCAGTTTTTTGCCCTTATTTCGAAAAAGACATTAGTCCTACTAAGTTGTTTACGTGGCTAATGAAAAAGAATATTACAATAATAATTGGATTAATGTAGCCGGCAGCGGATTTGTTGGACCATGCGAACACAGCCTCCCTCTTTCATTCTTTCAACCACCTTCTTGAAAAGGTCGGCTTTGTGATATTTGCGCATATCCAAAAACCTGTTGATATCCAAGTCTTTCGTAATGTTTAAAAGTAGGTGTGTTTCTCCCTCCGACCAGAAATGTGGGCTTTTCTTTTGGGCATGTATCTCTTCATACTATCGACTAATTGGTTTGTGTACAACGCATAGTGCTGGCCGCAAACAGGCTAAGAGGCTGTGTGTCACAAACAGATGGAGAAACTCCAATTGTGACGCATATTCCGAATGCGCTGTATACATGTCCAAAGAATAATTTTAAAACCTGAATAATATCGTCATATCCCACTTGTCACCGGAAAATGCTTAATTTGGAATAAGGCGTTATATTGTCCTATTCTGAATATTACTGTGCATGGAAATGTAGTAAATGTTTATCTTCTATAATGTAAGATTCTCAATTATATCACTTATGAGCTTTTGGTCAGTAGATATAGTCACAAGTGCTCTAAGTGAAATCACAACAAGTGCAGACGCCATACAGTCATGAAGATTTTTCTAGTATAATTCCATCCATTTCTTATATACAGTCTATGGTATCACCATTAATATAAATATAACTGATGTGGACAGCAGAGTTGATAGGAGTTTACAGCAGGAGTGTCTGACATGAATTTGCCATGGGAAAAGAGATCTATATCTCACCCACTAATATGTAAATCAGGGGACAGGAAGTGCATTGTTCTGCTCTAATCTATACACGTTTTCAAACTAGGCACCCCTGATAAAGTGTGAACCCCAGATCCTTTCAAGATTGATACGTATTTAGATAAACAAACAAGCTCATGTAATCAAGCACCGACACTGCACAGCATTTATCAGAAAGAATTATTCTGTGTGGGGGGAAAAAATATAATTTATCATTAGAAAAATGGCACAGCAGGGTGAGCAATTATGAGCTCTGTGGGAATGAGTCTTAGTGTCGATCATTAGCATGATCCATGACATTTTCCCCACAGTGGCCAGACCAATTCCTGTGCTGTGTCAATATAATGAGACCGGGTGAATTATAAGTCTGCTTTGATGAGTGACAGAGCAGACCCGTACTTCATGGAGATTAGGAAAGACTCTTCTCCCTTCAAATTTCAGTGCTAATTAGTATGTTGATCGCTGATGAGGGACACAGAGTATTGCCACGTCGCTTTGAGATATTTGAGGAATTACTGTTGCACACTGTGCTGGCAAAAGTGTTATTGCTTTGTGTGTCTTGTAATTTGTAGCAACAAACATCAGAGTTAGTGGGTTTCAATTGTGTTATCTGGAATTCACGTTTAGCTTATATATGAATGTAAAACCTCATACAAATGTAGCCAGTCAGCTCCTTGTGTAAGCTCCAGTCTCGATGCAGTATTGCAGCCGTCTTTGGACAAAGTTACTAAAGGAATGTGGGTTGTAATATCAGTGTAGAAACTGATCACTGAGCCTTTAAAGGTCCAGACGATCTATTTTTAGCTTCATGCTGACGGTACATGTCCACAGGGGCATTTTTTTATTGCAAGGGATCGCCTCGCTTCCCAGCATTGGACACTTGATGGGCTGCCACTAGACACAAGGCACTTGGTACCTGATTGGACGAACACTTTTCCTTGTGGGCTGCTGCTCCCAGCTTTTAAACCGGAACCAACATTGGCGGCTCATTTGGAAGCTTTCTTCTCATATACTCACAAAAATAGTTCACTGAAATGTGTTTCTGAAAACATTTTATGCGAGAAATAAGCCATGTAGTTGCTGAATCTGTCTTTATTTTGGATCAACAACAGTTATTTTAAAAGTTTCTAGGGAGTTTCCAGAGGTGGGTAATCGCGCCAGACGCCTGTTTGCATAAAGTAGCATAGACCTCAACTTTATGCAAATGAGGAGCAGCCAACATCTCTCAAATTGCGCCGCCACGCTACCAGAATGCATTGCACGTCTGCTTGCATTGACAATGAATGGGAAGCGTGGAAAGGATGGAGGCTGTGGACATGTACCATTACTGATGAAAACACTATTTTTAGCCAAAGTTACAACAATAGAATTGCAAATGGATGTTCTGGAAGGAAAAGTCCAGTTCATCACCTGCATAGACAATATTAGGTGACCTCTTTAGACTCACCAGCACAGCAGATGAGCAACTGCATTACAAAAGATCTGGTTCTTTCGTTAAAAAGTCAGAAGGTACAAGCTGTCAAATTGAAGGTAAAGTTCAGTATTTTTCAACTGGACCCTATTTTCTCATGTTTTTGTGTCTTTGTGACTAATGGAGACAACAATTTTTGAAATGGGTCCCGTATTGAGGGAGAACACTGCAGCCGGTAGCCGCTAAACGGGCTGCAATGTAATCCTTCGGCACAATTGTGCACATCAATGTACGTCCACTAAAAGTGCTTGTTTGATGGGCTCAGATTGCTACTATAAGTGTCTGGCAACATTATCGAAAGGACCCGACAGAGAAATTAAATGTTTTTCTTTACCCTTTGCTAGGGATGCACCAATACCGATACCGGATCAGATATCGGGCCGATACTGACTCAAATAGCTGAATAGCTTGAATTCAATTTTATGTTTATATACTATATACATTATAGACAGGAAATTTAAATTTGAAGTTTTGACTAATTTGTTGCTGCATTAAAAATATTTACACTACCTGTTAATTTTGAAGGTGATTTACCAAGTTGTTGTACAATTTAATAATAAATAACAGTTCAGTAAAATTTATATCCATGTATTAATTTGTCACATTTCGTTTTACAAAGATAGGAAAGTAATGTTTAAGTCCAGCCTGTTGTTGCCTTACACATAAAAGATTGATCCCAGTCACTTCCACACAGTGAGCCATACAGCTTATTAATTAAACAGTGGTATTGAATCGGTATTCGGTATCGCCCGACACCCAAAGCCCAGGTATCGCTATCGGGACTGAAAAAGCTGGATGGTGCATCCCTACGCTTCGCTTGATCCGGTCTGTTTGTTATTGTTTCTAACCAGAGTGTGTATTTCATGGATCAATAGGTGCGGCAGCAATCGCTTCTAGGTGTCGGATCAGGACACTATTTTGTGCTCAGGTGAGAGTGTGGAAACAGAGAGATGCAGAGTCCAAGTGTGGAGTTAAGGATGTTTATCTAGATGCAAATCAAAGCAGACAAAATAATGGTGTGTGAAATGAGCCCAATGACAAATTAATGTGTTAAATGCAAGGTCCAACACAGCTTCTGTGTGTGTGTGGTTGTTTTTCATGGATGCACGTATGAAAAGAAATGTCCATTGGGCATCAATCGTACACTCATCTGTATTCCTCCGTCACTGCTGTATTTGGGGGCATACACAGTGCAGGCACACTGAGAGCACATGCACAGGGCGTAATCGGGCACAGGAGACATGCACAGAGGCATGGCCTTTTTTACAGAAATCAACTAAATATTCAGTCATGACATTGAAAATCTTTTAGAGAACACCAGCAGCGTAACAGAATTGTGATTGGCCCCGGTTCAAATTTTTTTCTTGGGCCCTCGCCCCAAACACAAGTGAACGCTCGTGCACACACACACATGCACGTACACACACACAACCACTCCAGACTGAATTGCTATACCAGCACGGAGAGGCTCACCATGCAACTCCCATACTGCAAACCAGCCTTAGATCAGCACCACGGACAACAGCCGGAGAGCCAAATCAATCAACGCTAATTTAACAGCCTGCCCTGGACCCACATTTTCCAACATATGAGCTGTGACAATTACAGTGCTATAGATATAAAATCCCCAGTACTCACCAATTAGAAGTTTATCCTACAGGTCTTGTGCTCCGCAAAGTCATTAACAACACTGATTAAGAACCATGTCATTTTTTATCAGAATGTCCTTGCCGTGGGCAACGCAGCGCGATGTGGCACGCCATTTTGAGCTGAACTTTTGTCAGACACCTAGCCGTTTCTATTTAATCCCGTCGTTCGCCTTGAAATCACCTCAATGGACCAGGAGTGGCTGATTGGTAAAATGAGGAGTTATCTATACGATACAAAAACCTTAATAAGGTGGCAGCTGGCTCGAGGGAGATCACCAGGGAGCTGAAAGTTTCCTACTTGCTGTTTAGCTATATTGTATGTAATTTACAGTAAATATCACAATATTAAACGTGTGTTTCCTGTTTAAAAAAGAACAAACGTAGTGGTTACGTCTTCAGTCTTGAGAGCACAGCTGATAGGTATCCTACGTGGTTTGTTTACATGACGTAACAGAAGTGCATATAACGGATTCAGTGTGGACACGGTGTAAGAGGGTGATTTTTGGGCCTCTGACAGCTTCGGGCCTGCGGTGCGCCGCACCGGTTGTACTGTCAGTATTTACACCACTGGATAACACTAAGCTACAGTATGCTTTCTGTACTCCAACACAACAAACTCTTCCTCTCTCCAAATCTCACTCACGTTTCCACCGTTCCGGCAACAAGTCACCTCGCGCGATTTCAGAACGAGACTTCTCCTTGAGCAAGACTTGGACACAATAACAGACAGACCAGATATCAGCCTGTCACCACAGACACCCATTTAATAATCCTGCAAATATATAAATATTGCAGTACTTTCATCAGTGGGCTACAGGCTCAATCACAATAGTGTTTCCTCATTTGGCTATAGATAGTGACTTAACAGACATTTATTTAAATGAAAATCTTGAGATTGCCACTTTAACTGTAACTTTGATTGTGTTAGTCACAAATACATGTTTTATAGAAATAGTTTTTTATTTAAAATTAAGTCTTTTAAGTGATTTAAAGAAAGTTTAATCATTTTTGTGCACCCGTCATGACAGTAAACTAGATTTTGAGGCCACTGAATTTCACCAGAAATTCAATTTTCCCCAGGGTTATGGGAGATTAAAGTCAAGACTCACACCAGTGAACTCACTGCACAGTCAACCCTAGTACAAGTCAAAGGGTACAGAGGAGGTGTGGTGGGTCTGTGACCTAATCTGCCCACAAATTAGTCCGATAGGGGAGATCACTGTGGTGGAAATGGAAGTAGATTGTTTACACTGACCAGCCCTTACACAGGTCTGAGATATAGAGGCTGTAAAAATGATTAGACCCACCGCGCGAAGTAAACACAGCTATCACCTCAAAGGCTTCCCTCTATACAGAGGAAAGATCCCAAAAGGTATTGATTCGGGAGGCGCTGATGGACTGTGTGCCTGACATGACTGCTTCAACCCGTCAACACACAAAGAGCCTCTGTGGCTTTCACACTGTGTAGAAATCACAGCGTGGATGAACACGAAGGAATCAATCGCTGCGCCTGGACTTTGATTATAGTTCTCATCCCGAGGCCCTGCTGAGACATCAATCTCTGCTAAACAGTCATATCAGCACTGCTGGCCGAAACAAGTCATAACATAAATAACAGCTACATGCAAGGGCGCCGTCTGGAGTGTGTAAATTTCCATAATGCGCGCAGAGTGCATTTAGTCTTCAGTGGCCAATAAAAGCTACTGTTCTTCAGATACATTAAAGTCTACTTAATGTAGAGTAAATATCACAACATAAATCCCAATTCACTAGTGAGTAATTCCGACACCGGTTTCTGTGCTATGAACGACTCTGCTGCAATAAAACAAGCTGCAAACATGGAAATACTTCAAGAAAAAGCTCAACCCTGAGGAGCTCTATTCTGATCGGTGGAGAGTCAGTGTCCTGCAGGTTTTTGTTCCCCCCTGAAGGCGCCAGTTAGATACAGACCAGCTGTGGCTCATTAAGTCTCACAGTACAAAAACTGTAATGGAACAAAAACCTGCAGGACACCGGCCCAACACGACAGGAATATAGAGGTCTTAAAGGACCACTTTACTGAGTTTTATCTCTCTTGTGATAGACTGACATGATGATGTACACCATTACATGTGTCAGTGCTATCTGTATCCCATAGGCTTGAACAATGAGAGCAGCAGCAATGAAAAAAATGGTACAGCTTTCCTGGTTTCACATTCTCAGTGTTATCTGGGGATGAGATATAAAAGGTCTTGAGGCCAAAGAATGAATCTTTTTCATGCTATTGCTCTCTCTGTGACTACATGATCAGAGTGAGGATTTCAGGGATGAAAGCAGCCTTCTTAGAAGAGACAAGAGAGTATTGTGTGACGGTTTATATATAGGGATGCCATAGTATAGCCCTTTTCATTGCCATTCTGTTGCTAGGGCAACAGCTTTGGTCCAAGATTACTTCCTGTCAGCTACTGCATTAAGGAAATACAAAGGGGCCCATTGACAATGTTTATGTTGTCAAGTGAGAAAAGGTCTACACAGTGCACAGCGATGGAAAGAACATTTATTATTAGATTATCAATATTGATAATGAAATTGAAGCTGGACATTCGTAAGGAAAACGCATAAACACTGAGGAATAACTTTTCATAAGATATCATGTGCTGTACATGACAAGTACAACTCTGAAGGTAATTTCTACTTCCACCACATTTCAGAGAGAAATCTTATACTTTTTACAAATTTATTTGACTACTAGTGATTTCAGGTTAAGCTTTTACATACAAAAAAACCCCACAAAATAAATAAATAAAATACAGCTTATTGTTCGAACCAGTGGTTTCAGCCTTTCTAGCTTGTGACCTTTTATATAAAAGCAATGTCTGACTGGGGCCCCTTGTGACATTTCAGATGTCTAGCACTTGTTAGCAGTTTTACCAAAGACTGATTTATCATTTATACTTTTCAGATTTAAATAACTGTTTAAGACCCGAAGAGGTAAAATTATCCAATATTTGGCAAATACAGGAAAGAAAAGAAAAGTCCCAAAAATGAATATGCATTTTTGTTGCAGAACTTTGTGTTTTCTTTTTTCTTCTCCCTTTAATCATCTCAAGACACCTCAGATTTATCTTGTGACACATTGGAGGGGCCAGACCCCGAAATACTGTATATTAAAGGGACAGTGTGTAGGATTTGACGGCATCTAGTCATGTGGTTGCAGATTGCAATCATCTGAATACTCCTCCGCTCACTCCTCCCTTTCCAAGACTGCGGTAACGTGAGCCTTCGAGTGCAAAATCGTGATACCGCCGTTCGCCTCACTGAGAGGCCATCCTTACCATAATAACACTACTTTAGGAGCAAGGCAAGTCAGATGATGGCTTGCGGTACCACGGTTTCGCACCCTGCAACTCACATTACCGCAGTTTCACAAGCGTGTCGGAGAACTACGGTGGCCTTCAGGTTATGTGAAAAACGCAAAAGTCTCTCTCTAGAGCCAGTGTTTGGTTTTGTCTGTTCTGGGCTACTGTAGAAACATGGCAGAGCAACATGGCGGACTCCGTAGTGAGGACCCGCTCCCTATGTAGATATGAAGGACTCATGATGAGGTGATTATACACTAATAAAAACATAGTTAGGAATATTATATTCCATTTCTGCTAATAGATCCCTCAAAAAGTTACACACTGTTCCTTTAAGTAAAACTAGCTCCACCTCAACCTGCAAAATGTTCTACAAAACAAGTACATTCACTACTTTAAGTATATTTTGATGATAATATTTGTACTGTTACTTATGTAGTGTTCTGAAAGAATATAATATGAATATAAATATAATATGAAAGAATAATATTGTGGTATTGGAACTTTTACTTAAGTAACAGAACTGAATACTTACAGTAGATAGCGATGCGTTTGAAAAACAGTACAATCTCTAAACACAGGAATGTTGTTTGACAACAGTTTAGAAAGTTATAAAGCTTTTTGATCCATAAAACCTTTTTATTGCCCTATTTTGTTTCCTTCTACTCTGATCTACTATAAATCTTTATGCTGCTGGAAGCCACAGCTGCAAACACAGTAACATATTTCAGTTTGAATGATGACAATTCAGGAAAAACATATCGAGCCTGTTTTGGTGCTTTTGTAATGAGATCCGAGTCTTTGTTTATCATAATTTGTCACGGTGAGACACCGAGAGCGCACCAGCACGAAACCAACCCTACCTCTGTAGATTTTAGCTGAGATCCATGTTTATTTAAGCACAAACTACCTCGAATAAAACAGATGTTAATGTATTTCCACTGCCTGCTGCATCTCTGTCACATAAACAAGAGTGTCATTACAGTCTTGTTAGGCTTTTTAAAGTAATTAGCAACAAATTATACTGTTCTTTATTTTATGTCTCAATTAAACCCTCAGAGAAATAGAACTGTTTACAACCAACTGTTTAGATGTTGTATTATTATTATTGTTATTATTATTAACATAACCGGGAAGTTACATCTATCCCTTTTAAATGAATTATGTTTCATCAAGTAAGCAACAGCTTCAGAATGATTCTTCTGCACTCGACTTAATTGGCACACTGTTATTGCTTTTATTATTATCAGCCTTTCTACACAGTTCACAAATGTGTTTTACCCATTTGATAATAGCAACCCATCCAGTGCTTTGCAGTTCAAGCTAATTCAATAGCTTTCTTGTAGTATATTATAAAAGCTAAATGCAGTCTTCTGCCATCAAATGATCCCATTGAGTCTGCCTATTGCCTGTGGTCTAAAGAAGAGGAGTTAAATTTCTTATTAAGAGCAGATTAATGGGGAAATATTCAGAGAGCCACAGGGGATGGGTCTGTTTGTTTTCCAAGTGCTGGTGAGTATCAGTTTCTCATTCTTAACGATGTCCCTCTGCTCTCTGGTGTGATTTCATGGTCTCGAACAAACACCCCTGAAGCCCAGTAGAGAAAACAGCCTCTGAGAGACCGGGGGTGAAATAGTAAAAAGGTGAGAAAGCAAAGAATATGAAGACTTTCTTGTTCATTTCTTTGTTTTCTCTTTTGTTAAAAAAATTGACTGTTGAGTTTATAATTTAAACGTGAAGCACTTGAATTTTCCCTCGGGATCAATAAAGTTACTATCTATCTATCTATCTTCCTGCGAGGGTTTAATGTTGACGTTGTTTATTTAAAAACAAAACATTGTACCTTGCACACTTTGCTAATGTATATAGTATGTATTTTATTTTTATATTTTTATGTTAGTTGTAGTAGTCTAGAATATTTATAGTGCATTCTAATATATTATTTATATTCTGTATTCTATAGATTTATATCTCTAGTGTTTATTTACTGTGTATTTACTGTTCCTGTGCAATTTTTGTGGATAGCCTGCTGCTGCTGTAACACAACAATTTCCCACTTTGGGATCAATAAAGTCCATCCATCCATCCATCCATCCCTCAGGAATATTATTTATTTTATTGACATTTTAGATTTTAGATTTGTTTACAGTGAGTTATTATTAGGTTCATATAATGATTATGCTGTTGTAAACACTGCTCTAGAAACAACATGTAGTTATATTTAAAATATAAATGAATTCTAATCCACTTTTGAATTTATTCTTTTTTTAAAATCATATATTAAAAAGCAATTATTTAGTAATGAAAAATAACCGATAAGAGTTTTGTTAAAGAACCAAACCAATAAGGAGTATCCTACCGATACCCATCTCTACTTGTGTTATGAATATAATACGTCCAGATGTTCATTTGTTATCACCAACTGTTCCAGACCTCTGACCTTGAATAAAAATCAGATGCGGACCTTTGAGTAACACATTTTAGAACCCTTGGTTTAAACTTTTGGGACTCCCGGGCGATGTGCTCATAAACCATCAGAGATTGACAAACTCAATATCCATAAGTAATTTATGAATATGAGCAATGTCTGCGGCTGCAGCAGGCAGCTGCTTTAAGCAAAAAGATAAACCCACCATGTGCTACATGCCCAGCACTAAACAGCAAAAAGAGAACGTTAATATCTTGCAGCTATGACTCTGAATATGTTTTACAGATATCAGATATCTTTTTCAGAGTTGGAGGAGACAAACCAGAGCGGAAAGGAGATTGGTTACTGGATATTTCATTTGACAACTGGTCGGAAACATGGCTCCAGATAAAGGCTAATATTGTGGTTACAGACCTCTGAATTGCTGTCAACATCTGCATTTTTCAGCGATTCCAACAGTTCTGGCATTGTGCCCATTGACAGTTTTCACCGTCACCTTCTTGTGACAGAGCCAGAAAAATTACGACACCAAAATGGCCCGAAAAATAGCCAACTGTGAAATAGCTAGACACGGCTATACAAGTTGTGAGGACTCAAAGTTGCAGGGCTGTCAAAGTTCAGAGTTGTCAAAGCATTCACATAACTTGCAATTTTGAGATTGTAGCTGACTCAGTCTTAAAGCTAGAGTGAAGATACTGGTATCATATGAGGAAAAACTGGCATGGCCTTTTTCAAAGGGGTCCCTTGACCTCTGACCTCAAGATATGTGAATACCCACGAGTCTCCCCTTTACAGTCATGCCCACTTTATGATAATCACATGCAGTTTGGGGCAAGTCATAGTCAAGTCAGCACACTGACACACTGACAGCTGTTGTTGCCTGTTGGGCTGCAGTTTGCCATGTTATGATTTGAGCATATTTTTTATGCTAAATGCAGTACCTGTGAGGGTTTCTGGACTATATCTGTTATTGTTTTATGTTGTTAATTGATTTACAATAATAAATATATACATACATTTGCATAAAGTAAGCAGATTTGCCTACACCCATGTTGATAAGAGTATAAAATACTTGACAAATCTCACTTTAAGGTACATTTTGAACAGATAAAAAATGTGTGACTAATTTGTGATCAATCGCGATTAACTATGGACAATCGTGCGATAAATCACAATTAAATATTTTAATCGATTGACAGCCCTAATTATGTTACATGTTCCTAGTAACCACTACTGACAGCCCCTTCTGTTGACTGAAAATAACAATGATACTTGATCGATTAGGGCAAAATAATCCCCGATACAGAAATCAGCTATGCCCTGTATGTCAGACTGAAAAAAATGAGGTTAAAATGCAAAGACAGTTCAGTCTGAATATCAGGGTACTCATTTCCATGACAATTGAACCAAGTGAGGTTTGCCAGGGCTGTGTGTCACATGGATTCATGATCTGTCTGTTTTGTTTCCCCTGCCTTCTAGAGCTCACAAAGCCATTAATACTACTCTAAGCAGGAAATAACATAACCCGATAGGAAGATTTAAGAGCCTGCGGCCTCATGAATCTGCTCTAGAATTCTTGACCAGACACTGAATCTAAATTTCTTGCAGAGTAGTTGCACAGTTGACCTTTCACTCTCTTAACACTGAAGAGGAAAACATTTTCCTACAAGCATAAATAGCAGGTCAAGAAATATCACGAAATGGCTCAGATGGAAACTTGACTTTTGCCATTTTTTCTTTTTTAAATCTGCCCCTGTGTCTCCGTTAGTCTCTCATTCACACTTTTTTTGGTTGCAGAACTGTGGTGCATAGTAGAAAATATGCAAATATTGTCACTGTCTGGGGTAGAACCTTCAAAATGTCAAATACTCAGCGTTAGGAAAAGCTGTAGTGCTTCTTCATTTGACTGACTTGTATTTTGACATTATCTACTGGCTTGTTAAAGGATTTCATCAGCCCAAAAGAGGTCGAATTTTCTCAAATCCACAGTGGAACATATTTCTTTTTAAATAAACCCTCAAAAATCCCCCCAAATTGGAGTTACCAGCAATTTCACACGACACGGAGCGTAACAATCAGACAATGAAGCCTGACAGAACAATAGAAATTGATTTCAGACGGTTATTTGAGAGCACCTCTTGAAAAGAGCGTGAGTGAGTCAAACACACCGTGGGCTATACTCTGTTACCTGGTCGCTCTCTCACCTTCCAGTGTTGCCACGTTTAGTGATTCATTCATGCAGGTACTGCCAAAAAAGGAACCTCGTGGGGCAACTGACAGCCCTGCTCAAATCCAGGCTTGTGAACTAACAACTCGCATCCACTGTCAAGCTGGAATACACAGAGGACTTGTAGCCATGATGTCTTTGAAAAAGAACATCTCTACTTTTAAAATCGGTTTTGAAACCTCTGAGATGGCCTCATGCTTTCTGCGCCTCACTTTAACAAAGAAACAACACTAAGAGTCTACAGAAGTGGCGGCTGGTGACTCAAAAAATTGGGGTGGACAGGAGGAAAACCAAGCCACGTGTTATTTTACACTGCATACTTATCTCTACTTCCTTTTTCTGTTATTGAACAAAAGAACATAATAGAAATTCAATATACAGGGGATAGTATTATTATTATTATTATATAGTACAAGTATAACAAAAGACAAAAATATTATAAAACATACAGATATTAAGTGTCTTGATAGCCGAATTAGAAATGAGTTTCATATATGGCTCAACATCCACCAGGAAAACAACAAAATACGTTTTTTTCTTGTTAAATTTAAATTTATGATTAAAATATTTATCCAACATCATTATTTAATTTATTATAAAAAATATTTGTCTTCTTTTCTTGGGCTTTTGAAGAAACAAAAGATCAAATTTTTCTATAAGTATAGTCTTTAAAGTTAGGGGGGAGTGGCTTTGGAGGGAGGCCTGAAGGGAGGGGCTGTCAGTGTTGCAGACTTGGTGATTTTCTCGTTAGATTTAGGGACTTTTGGAGCTGGTGCTGTTTGTTACTTTCATTGGAAAAGATTTGGCAACACTGGGCTCAGTTTTTCGGTTGGATGCTTTCAAAATCTACTCTTGCTGGTTTCTCCAATGTTGCTGACCCCACCTTTAAAGATATGATCAATGACAAAGGCAAAGGTCTTTTCTTAATTTCTTGGTGCGAGAACAAAACTATTGACTACTATCTGACTATTCATCACAGAAAAAAGTTTGTGTTGACGTCATCTTAAAAACGTTGCATGTAGTGATTGGCAGGGTAATATTTATGAATAAGTTTGAAGGACACTTCCTGAACCTTATTCACTAATAGATAGGCCTATTTATGAGGAAGCCTCCAGACCTTCTTCCAATAGCCTATATATAATTTACAGGCCGACTCCAGTATGCCATGACATATGGAATAGAGACATCATCTCTTTGAAATAAGGCAGGTATGGCTCTAATATTATTTTGGGGATGTAGTGAGAAACAAATTCTCACTACTGGGGGCGAGGGGTCAGCTTTCTTATGTTCAACGAAAAATTAAGCAGTAAAAAAAAAGCCTTACAAGACTAATTAAAAACAATCACTGCAATACCATGCAGCGGCTGCATGATTATGGACACAATTCTGAGTTATTTTGATTAATATTGAGATCACGATATTTATCATGATTATTCATTGATTTTACGGACAAAATATTTTTATTGCACTTTCACATTTAAATCAACGGAGCACTGCTTTCACGTCCATGTTGTGCTACATTCCTGCTAATGTACAAATATTTGTATCAAAATAAGACTGGTCCTTATAGACAGAAGCAAAATCTAAATAAAATTGTACCAAAACTTTTTACCCAAAATTAAATCAACAGAGCACTGCTTTCATAGTCACGTTGTGCTACATCATACTCATTGTTCTTTTTCACATGAATTCAGTGCATTTACATTTTGCAAAACGAGTAATATACAGTATACAGTATACAGTATACTCTTCTACTCTGGACAGTAGCCGCAACAAAAGTTTTTCACAGGTTGCCCTGTGATGCAGCGGCATGACAGCTCCCTAAAAGTGAAGCCAAAACATCTGGATCACCCCCTGTTGGCTGGCTGTTAGTTTAGGAAGTGCTTCATTTGATGTGCAGCAAAGTTTTCAATGCGTGGAGCACACATTTTAAATGTCAATATCGCAGTCGATCATGCTCATGTAATTGTGGGGAGCCAAAATATTGATCACAAATAATATTCAATTAGTTATGCAGCCCCACCACTGTAGTCCCGCCGTGGGTCAGCCTGGACAGCGAAGGCAGCGAGGCCAGAGGCTGGGAGGCCAGAGGCTGCAAGGCAAAGAGCTTGCACTAGCAGAGCGGAGCTCTCCATCGTCCAGTCCTCCATCTCCATCCTCCAGTCCAAATCCAAATCCATTTTCGCCACTTACAGTCCTTCAGGGCAGCTATTGGCCAATAACAGATTAGCATGAAAAAAATGGATTCCATTACAGCAGCCCATCCTCCTCTGCCCTCCAACCACCACTTCATACAGGCTGCTCTTTCCCCTCTTGCCCTGCAGGTGTTGAAACGTTTTAATCAGAATTTCAGTGACCTTCTGCCTTCATGGACCAGCCAGCCTTGCTGATTGCAGCTCTGTGAGGCTGTGCTCATGCACAGCGGTGCTTTGAGCTAAATGCTAACGTCAGGAGTTGCAACCCAGTCAAATCCGAGCACACCAGCATGATACACATATATTCTTAGATCCAGCGTGATTTCCTATAAATATAGGCAAAAAATCGGTCTCAAATTGTAGTAACTCACTCCAGCAACATTATACCTCCTCTTTACATCCGCAAAGCCCCCAAAATATGGGAACTATAATTCCAAAACTTAGAACACACTTATCCTGTGGATAAGCCATGATGTCTTTGAAATGTGGATAAAGTGCTGCAGGAATGAGTCCTAAATCCCGGAAGTGAATTTGCATTTTAGTACTTCCGGTTCCCTCATCTCGAAGTCAATGGGTTTTTTGAATGGGTTTTTAGTTAGATGCCTGAAATACTGTAAGGTCTTTGGTTAACATAAGCTTAAGAGATTTTAATGTTTTGTTCTATGATATAAAATACATCAATAAAGACCCCACTCATGAATTTTGAAGACTTTATGTGTCTTAAAAAAGGCGGGTACTAACAAGCGGCTAAATGAGACTACTAAACGTCATCACGTTTGTTTATAGCCTGTCGATTGCATTCACACTTCAAAAATCATAAAAGTGTTGTTCATTTGTGAAGATTATCTTGCTGAACAAAACGTGTATCAATAACATTTGTTTGCCACAGAGTTTATTTTCTGTAATAATCCAAAACCCAATGGAACAATCCGATCTTTGCCGAGGGAACCAGGGCGATGCTAACTTCTAGGATGGCCTAAAAAAATACGGCACTCTATAGGAGTGACAAAATCCATTAATACTGACTTTTTTTCATGTTGAACTACCAATATTTTCACTAGCACCGAATTCACACCAGAGCAGTGACAAAGTGCGGCCTGAGACAAACTGCCATGCAATGTCTATGAAAAGCTGCGGCGGTCGCTCCTGAGCTCAACGAGCTGCGGCCGTTTGATTCTGCGGCAAATGTGGCCAAACAAAAGTTGGGAAAAGTTTAACTTTTAGCGGCAACGTGCGGCCAGAGAGGACCTGCAGCCAATCTGTAAACAGATCTTGTGACTCCTGTGACATGTTGACCGATGTTACAAAAGAATGTCTTTACCCCGCTTGAAACACATGAATACGCCTACCGGCCGCCGAAAAAGTGTAATCATTGCAGCGAGGCTCAGAATGTCCTATCACCATGGTTCTTATATTCTATGTTTATGGAATGGTGGTTGCAATTGGGATCACCAAAGTAGCAGTAGATTTAACTGGATATCTGTACCAAGTTTCATGGCAATCCGCCTAGAGGTCGCCCAGATATTTCAGTCTGGACCAAACTTGTTTTGCGAGATGCAGCACTTTCGTCCACAGACACATCAGTCGATGATCTAGTGCCATTTCATGATCTTTTTTATGACCGTCTGGAACTTTACACCATTGTCTCAAATGCTTTCACCCCTCCCTGGTTCAGACTGTCACTCCCATGCGTGGGGGGGACATGTCCCTAGCAGAGTGGTTGATGATTGAGCTCGTAAGTGTTTTAAGCACTCAAACGGGCCCACAGGACGAAGATGTATCACCCATCAAGCAGCTCATCCCGGAGAGGAGGGGTGGGTGGAGACATGGCAGGGAATAAAATGTGGTTCCTTTAACAAATTCCGAAGTGGATAGAGGAAAACTGTATCTCTCCCGGTCCGGCCTACTTGCTATGATTGTCCCACCTCCTCCTCTCGCTCTGCTCTCTTGACCTGTCAGTTAGAAATATTGTGGCTCTTCGATCGTCCTTACTTCGCCTCCTTCGCCTTGACACTCTGTGGCCACTTCATTCTTTCTTTTATTACTTTTTCCTTTTTCCCTCTCCTCACGCACTCTGGTGTCTGCCTCCCCTTCTTTTCAATTTATACTTCATTCTTCACATACAGATGCTTATTATCTCTCTTGTTGTCGTTTCCTCCTCACTGATAAATGGTGTGTTAAATAATTCTTCTCTTTTCCCTTTGTGTCTCCACAGTTCTTCATTCTCCTCCTGCTCATCTTCTTCCTGGAGATTCTGTCCATTATGCTTTTCTTCATCTACCAAGACGAGGTAAGACACCTAAATTGCTCTCAGCGTGTTATATCCTGTGATTTTCTCCACCTGAACAAGATAAGTGGCTGTGGCAAAGCCCTCCATATGTCATGCAGATTGCTGATGTTTCAGATAGAAGATGGCATATAAAATGATGCGTCTCTGCAGTCAGTGAGGTTCCTTTAGCGGTGTTGTTGTTTGTTGGTTCAGAAAAGAGCATGTCAGCTGACATTCTGCATAAACGAGGGCTTAATAAAAAACTGCCTGAGATTTTTTTTTCCTGAAATGGTTCAAGCACACACATCCTCACACATTTAACTCGACTCGCCTACGATCGGAAAAAAAAATACACACTTCAGAATTTCCTTTCCTTGTTAATAAATCTCAATTTACCTCAGCTCATCCATTTTGGATGATTTCGCCTGTATATAAACAAGTCAGGCAGGAGATGAGCGGCAGATGAGCTATCCCTCTCCTAATATGAATTTATAATCCCTTCACATTTTCAGCTAAGGTTTTAATAATGCAATGAAAGGGCATGTTAAATTCCATCCATCTTAATCTTAATTAAGGGTTCGAGGGCTGGATTTTGGATTTCTTGTGAAATTTTAACAGCAAATACAACATATCATTGTTACATAGCATTGCAAGCATTCAACCTTATTCAAGACTGGTGTACAAGCAGTAACAATACATCTTCTATTCTGTCCATAAACATCTATCAAACACAGAATAGCAAATACCATCTTGACAGTGGGTATTAGTTGGACTCTGTGAGATTAGTGAGATTAGTCGAGCACTGGAGGGAATTACATTCCCAGAAGAAGGCTGGGTTGATGCTACGAATGGCTCAAGTTTTAAAGTATGGCCCAAGTGCCTTTTAAAAAGACGGCGTCAAGGCTCTTGAAGATTATGTTCATGTTATCCTGTAACGCAGAACTGCTGTTGCTACGGTCGGACTATTCACATAATCAATTAAAAATACAATTCAATTGTTAACAAACAACTTATTGCAATAATAGAATCAAAAGTCCAAAGCACGCATTGTTGTATTGTAATCAACATACTAGTTAAATTAAATTACAGGCAACATGGCCTCCAGTAACAGCAACAGCAGCAGCAGTGAACAAATGACTGCTCTTGTATAATTTCATAGGTGATCCCTTATCAATAAGCAATTAATTCGGTATAGCTTTTAGGGCTGCATATAATTATTGTTTTCATTGTTGATTAAGTTGTTGATTTATTTATTTTTTTACGGACTGATTAATTGTTTAGACATTGAAATGTCAGAAGAATGCTCATAACAATTTCCTAGAGCACAAAGTGACGTCTTGAAATTGCTTTTTTTGTTCACAAACAAAAACGTAAACAATTAGGGCGGTCAACGTTAACGCCATAATGATGCAAATTCTTTTTAACGCCACTCATTTCTTTAACGCATTAATGCAACTTGCGATTTTTGGGTCGTAGTGGGCTCAATTTTAAAGCTAGAGTGAAGATACTAGTACATATGAAACTAGAGGAATCCATTGGTACCAAGCATGTCGTACTAGAGAGGCTAATTAACGCTCCAAATGTACGTACACTAAATTTTGTCGAGGAAAAACTGGCATGGCCATCTTCAAAGGGGTCCCTTGACCTCTGACCTCAAAATATGTGAATGAAAATGGGTTCTATGTGTACCCACGAGTCTCCCCTTTACAGACATGCCCACTTTTTGATAATCACATGCAGTTTGGGGCAAGTCATAGTCAAGTCAGCACACTGACACACTGACAGCTGTTGTTGTCTGTTGGGCTGCAGTTTGCCATGTTGTGATTGCAGCATATTATTTTATGCTAAATGCAGTACCTGTGAGGGTTTCTGGACAATATTTGTCATTGTTTTGTGTTGTTAATTCATTTCCAGTAATAAATATATACATACATTTGCATAAAGCAGCATATTTGCACACTCCCGTGTTGAAAAGAGTTTTAAATACTTGACAAATCTACCTTTAAGGTACATTTTGAACATAAAGAAATGTGTGATTCATTTGTGATTAATCACGATTAACTATGTACAATCATACGATTAATCTTGATTAAATATTTTAATCGATATGCAGCTCTATAAACAATATATGAAATGGAGCAAAATGGCAAATCCTCACATTTAAGAAGCTGGAGCCTGAGAAAATTTGAGCATTTTTGCATGAAAAATGACATCGATTATCAAATTCAACTGATTGATGAGTCGCTCAATCATTTCAGCTGTAATAGCCTGTTTCTATTAAATGAGAGCTTGACAATTTTGCTGACTTGATTTTAGACATTTTTTTTTCGTTCCAATACAGGACTCGAGTATCCTGTAATTAGATCAAATATTAATAATTGACTGAAAGAAATCTGCTGGTGCTATAGTTTAATTTAGTGTACATTATATTGGACGCCCTCTAGAGGCTCTTAATGCGATAGTGGATTCGAATCTGAGAGCCCCATCATAAATCATTGGCAATTTCAAACCACGTGCGTTACATTATTCATGTGTTGGGACAAAGAGCGTTATCCCTGAAGACTTAGGCCAAGGCCAACCCTGACTCTAATGCCTTTCCACATGTGGGTAAATAACAGTCTACTTTGATATTTCCTCCACTTTCTGTCTGAATTATTTGCGACCATGAACCTTGGACCTGCATGTTTTTCTCTTTGTTATTTTAATTTTGGCACGACTCCTATATAATTGCCTAATGTGTTTTATTTCCATCTCTGTTTGTCTTTCTTTGGCGGTGTAACGCAATGAGTATTTCCTGACCGGGCGCTCAGCCAATCAGCATCGCTCTGTTTAGCTTTTAATGAATGTTGTCTTTTTGTCACGCCTCACCTCTCTCTTACATCTGTGTTCCCTGATGTTCAGCGCACCCTATTATTCAGCCTCTGAATTATTCAGTTTTGTCTCCCCATGAGGCGATTAGTGGCAGAACGCAGCAAAAAGTTAGTGATGGTGTAGATGTTCTGCAGAGCCTGTGCATCGAGGGGAAATCGCTCACAGTAAAGAATGGGTGGCCATTACCAGTACTGCCATTGATATTCTTTTAATCAGCAGGGGACTTTGTAAATAGTTCAATGTGATCACTGCTGGAGGATTAAACAAAACCTGTACCTATAATATCTTAAAGTGTATTTAACAACATGGGTCACTTTTTTTTGTTGCAAACTTTTTTGAACTTTTGTACATTAACCAAACTTGAAAAATGATTATGTCTCCATTAAGGTAATGTGCATGGCTCCTTATTTTATTTTCTGTATTGAGTAAAATGGTCCACTCTTTTAAAACTTCACAGCAACTCCAAAAACAGCCCGTTCGCCCGATAAAGGCGCATGCATGACACGATAATGCGCGAAGGCATTTAGCGTGCATTAAGAACACCTTTCTTGCTTTAGGCGTGTCATTTGTACACCATGTAGTCTGTACCTGCTCTGACTGGAATGTAAATGCATAGCACGAGTTAGTGATGTAGAATAAAAAGCGAGAAAGACCACATGGGAGGGGAGGTGGACGGAGCCGACAAACACATGACTTTCAACCAGGAGACTGGTGTTCGAGACTGGAGTTTTGCTTTGCAAGTTGCGTTAGTGACGTCACATGTTTTTTAGGGATGTTCGTGACGTGTTTTCTATCATTATGTTACGTTACTTTCTTATGTATTTTATTTTGTTTACGTACTTATTTTAAGCCCAACCATCACGTTTTTCCTAAACCTGACTAAGTGGTTTTGTTGTCTGAAACTAACTGTGGACATTACCACAGTTTTGTTTCATGGTGCCAAAATGACACGCGAAAAGCGGCATACAAATGACACACAAAACGCCTAAAATGCATCCTAATGACATGCGGAATGTCCTTGTAATGTCATGCTATTTATACGCCTTCCTGTGAGATCGGGTTGCCAAGAAATATGGGTGTTTCTAAACTACTCCCCCAATGGTTAAGGTATGTTTAACCAGTTTAAAGCACTTTGTTAAAGTTTGGAAAGGATCACCGTCATGGCTGATAGGAAACAAGAGGCAAACCCTCAGCCTCATATTTAAATCACGTTTTGCACATCCAACCATTATCTTTTCCGATGACTTATAGTGTGCTATAAGACTAGATAATGACATAGATTTCAGCTGCTTGAAAAAAAGTTGTTGACGTATTGTTCAGAAAACTGTCTCTGAATCCCATGCAAACTGATTTAGGGATAGATGGATACTATAATATGTCTTGTTTGGAGTGTCCATGCTAGCATCAATAGGATCTATACAAAAACAAAAACAGGATCTCTCTCTCTCCCCTCCATACTGTACCTCATTAAAGAATACAGGAATTGTCTCTCCTGTGATGAGCAGATCATGTTTTGGGAATGAAACCAACTCTTAGCGGATTCAGTTTTTGCTGCTCTGCTGCTGTTGTGTGCAACATTCACCTCATTAGTTCAGGGAAGAAACAAAAACTATTCATCATTTGGAGTTATCTCTCATGCATATGATGAAGAAATTAGACAACAGTGAAAAGAAACTGACAAATCTTTTGATGGTAATGAAATGTATTGTTTGTATGCTATTAATGATGTATCATAAATCATGGCTAATGCATGGAAATACATTAGCTGCTTTTCATAATTAAAAGTTTCAGTATCATTATCGGTGGTTCTAGCCTTGGCATTACTTGTTATTTTGTGGTGTAGTGCCCACTCCATTGTAACTTCTGTCTGACTCCAGTAATGCCATTCAATACCAAACTATTAATATGACATTAAACCCACTTTGAAGTAAACTCAAAACATTTAAAACCCCTTCTGTTATGCAAGTAGTTGAAACTAGGCGGCAGCCTCCAGGTCTGAAAAGTGAAGCCAATGTGGAAGTGCCTTAAACTTGCATTCTTACTAACAGCCAGCAGGGGGCGACTCCTCTGGTTGCAAAAAAGAAGTCTGATTGTATAGAAGTCTATGAGAAAATGAGCCTACTTCTCACTTGATTTATTACCTCAGTAAACATTGTAAACATGAGTTTATGGTCTCAAGCGCTAGTTTCAAGTCTTCTTCAATACAGCATGATGTTCATTTAGTAAATGATGGTCCCATTTAGAGTCAAATAGACCATAAAGCAGGGGATGCTTTAGGGTTTGGCTACCTTGTGATTGACAGGTCGCTACCACGGCGTTGTCCGGTCTGGGAGTTTTCTGTGTTTTCGTCTTACAACTTTAAACCTTTCACAGTGTGTTTTCAGTTCATGAAAGTTAATTGTAACATTTTTGGTTGCCTAAAAATGTCTTATTCAGCTTTTGGTTGTACTTAGCTCCACCCTCTCATGTCACTTCTGGTTGCAAAAGACCAAGATGGCAACGGTCAAAAAACAAGATGGCAATGGCCAAAATGCCAAACTCAAACCTCAAAACGGCAGCCCACAAATCAATGGGTGACGTCACGGTTTGCTTCTTATATACAGTCTATGGTTGAAACACAGTTTAAACAGGGTGTTGAGTAAGAATATATTGCAGTGTTTGAGGGTTTTCAAAATGCTCACTTTATAATATAGAGCTTCTTCAAAATAAATACATGGGGTTATTTATTATTTGTGGGAATTTACTTTGAATATGGCATACTGGGTGAAAAAACATTTAATATTTCTGTCCATGCACACAACTATTTTTGGACTCACATTTTCAGAGATCCTTGTCAGTGTTTGATTTTTGATCTTCTAGAGTGTCCCATGGTTTTTAGAGCTCTAGTTTATCTCTGGTTATCAGGACCTGCTGCTTTTTCCCTCCTCCGTCACCATGGTAACATCCTGGAAGCAGTCTTGCAGTTGGAGTACAAGCCAATGCCATTCCTCCAGTGTGCAAAACCCTTCCAGATGCCATAACTTAAACAGAGTGCAGCAGTAAGGTGCATGTTGATGAACTCCATCCCAGGCTTCAGGGATGGTCACGCTCAGTGGTCCAGTTTATTACACCTGCTTTAGACCTGATAAAAAGCTCCATGACGCAGCTGGAAGCCACTTCAAACAGCTCACAGATCTTCCACACGCCTGAAACGGTCACCGTTTGTTTCACTTTGTTGGTTCCAAAGGATGATGAAAAGGTCCAATGAGGTTAACTTCACTGGCGCCACAGCTGTGTTTCAAAGTGTCATAGTGAATAAAAATGAGTCTGACTCAGCGGCGTGATATTGAAAATTGATGTATGGGTGTTTTATACCACATTGGCGTGGGTTTACAACCTTGTCCGCTTGGCTTTATTATCACCTCAAGGGAAAGTCACTCCGCCAGACAAGAGAGCAATAACAGTAGCAGACCACCAGCAATATTTTGTTATTGGGGAATTATCAACAACAATTATCATTTGTATTATTATATTTTCAATCAGTAGCCATCGTAGTAGAAGTAGGAGTAGTAGGAGTGGTAGAAAAAAATCGGATCTCATGACAACAGTAGAAAAGGTCTCTGCATTGACTACCAGTTTATTTTAGAGGTAATTATAAAGTCTCTCCTCTCCAGCCTCATTAGTGTAGTTAAGTAGCTTATTAGCACAAGATGTATGTATGCTTGCCAGCCTTTGTACATTTGCATATGCATTTACTGTTCTGTATTAAATGTGCTATCTAAATAAAGTTAAGTTAATTCTTTACTGGTAAGGAAAGGCAAGGCAAGGCAGCTTTATTTGTATAGCACATTTCAGCAACAGGGCAATTCAAAGTGCTTTACACAAACATTCAAGAACATTGTGACAAAGTGCAAAAGAACATTAAGACATCATTAAAACAGTCATAAAAACATAACAACGTTAAAGATTAGAAAATAAAAACAAGCTAAAAATAAAAGCTAGGATAGAAGCTAAAAGAGTAGAGTTTAACACACAAGAGTAAAAGTTATAGTGCAGTATAAGATAATTATTTGGTTTAATAAAAGGCAGCAGCAAACAAGAAAGTTTTAAGCTTTGATTTAAAAGAACTAAGAGTTGGAGCCGGTCCTGCAGTTTTCTGGGAGCTTGTTCCAAATATTTGGTGCATAAAAACTGAACGCTGCTTCTGCATGTTTAGTTGTGACTCTGGGGACACTAAGCAGACCTGATCCAGATGACCTGAGAGGTCTGGATGATTCATAACATAGCAAAAGACCAGAAATGTATTTTGGCCCTAAACCATTTAGTGCTTTGTAAATAGAGGTAGAATAGTAGTAGTTCAGTCAGCTAACTCAAATAGAACAAGCAGTGTGTGCAAGTCAAAAATCATATTTAGCTACACCCCCTAAGCTAATACAAAACTGTTATGTGTCAATCGGGAAGCCCCTCAAAATAAATGCAACTACTTCCAATTCATGCCAATATAAATGCTTCATAGCTAGGTAGCAGAAATTGGTAGCCAACAAACGCAAAAGCAAGCCCACAAGTAGGAATGGCCTCAACCAAAGACATTCTTAGTCGACTAACACTCATACGATTTAGATCTGTAAAACTGAGTTTCTCCACAAAGATTCACACAAAAGCGCCACTTGAAATCTTGTGTTTAACAGAGATGTGCTCATAAGTTTCTTGGAAATAAGTCATTCAGCATGAAAAAAGCATAAACTAGAATTAAAGCAGCCAGCAGCCTAACAGCGTCATAGCCAAGCTCACAAACCAACTGAACAGAGCCAAGACACCGATGCACAATACAGTATGCTTGTTAGCACAAACAGTTACTTCTTACCTTGTTGAAGTGAAGCAATGACATCTGGATCAATAATCCTCAGTGGAGGAGAGAGTTGCTGCTAACAGACCATAAAGGAAACTTTGATGAGAGAACCGGAGAGTCAAAAAAAAGATCATTAGCTGTGTCACACCATCCATATTTCTATAGGGAATGAGAATCGCGGAACATTCTGGGGCGGCGCTGGCATTTTTGGAGGGTGGCGTACGGAGCTACAGTAGCTGTCATTATCTGTCACCAGTTTATTCATCTCTCATCTGTCAATCGTTCATCATCACTAATGTATAAAGTACTTGCGAAAGACAAATACCCACATAAAGAGAAGCTGACAGAGGCAAAGGGGCCATACATTACAAAACTGAAGTTAGTTCATGATATTGATCCTTAGAATTAGGAGGACCTGGACAGTTTGCCACCCACTACGATCACTGATGTGTTTTGGCGTTAGTGAACACCTGTCAGCAGTTCAAAATATGTAAATCTTTGAGGCCGATGTCCAATTTACAAACAGATAGGTAGAAGATTATCTCTACCTGTAACTCACAAAATAAAACCCGGAACGTTAGCCTACCTTTGTGTCTGACTGTATACTATATATACTACATTTCAGCTTTTGAATCTTGTTCCCTGTGCAGTGTTTTGTGTTACCTTTTGACACGTACAGTAAACAGCCAGCGGACGGCACTCTTACCCTTTATCCTCCAAAAATGGCCGACTTGCTGTCAGTGACGTCCCATTCCCATTCTCTATATGCATGTTAGCACAAACAGCTAGCTAAGTTACTTGTTACCTTGTTGAAGTGAAGCAATGACCTCTGGATCAATAATCCTCAGTGGAGAAGAAAGTTGCTGCTACTAGAATATGAAAGAAACTTTGATAAGAAAATTGTAAAAATCTAAATTAAGCTAACTAACTTAGCTGCTTAGGATAGAGGAGCAACGGTGTTATGCAGTGACCCATAAACTGTATATAAAGATATTTATATAAGTATATTATATACAGTCTATGGTTCAACCAGTCAGACTTTGACTAACTTCAAAACTCACCAGAAACTCCAATTCGTCAGTGTTTTTCCTTCAGTTAACGTTACTCAGCAGCAACATCTAGTCTAGCACATGTTAAAGGTGCTGCATGCTCTCACAGGTGTTTTCACTCACAGCTAATTAGACCTCTGCTCAGGTTCAGTTTGGATGCAGCTTTGCATAGATTTATGAGATGTCAACAAATAAAATATATATACCATATTCTATTTCTATGCAACAAACTCTATGTAGCGTACTAATAAGAACTATAAAGGTGTAAGTTGTACAATAAGCTAGAGTAGTTGTGTCTGTATCCACAAATTATTTACCAACAACATACAATGTCTACATAGAAGTCACGTCTTTCTGTAAAGCAGAAGCCAGGCTTCAAAAGGCTCTCTCTTGAGAGCCAGTGTTGAAACATGAAACATGGTGGTGCAACATGGCAGACTCCTTGAAGAGGACCCACTCCCTGGGTCCTTCTCATTACTTTTTTTATACGGCTCGGCTCGACTCCTCTCCTCAACTCCTCGACTCGCGTCTTAGTCCCGCCCACGGGAGATGCGAGCGGAGGAGGCGAGGAAAATACTGGAGGAGAGAGGAAACGAGGAAATATGTTTTTGGAGACATGAGACGTCGTTTCCTTTGAAGCGTCACGTGAAGCTACGTCCGTTTCTGATGACAGCAGCAGCTGATCACAGCTGGATCAGCTGTCAGTCAGCTTTAACAGCTGTTTATGTCTGAACTGATCTAATACTAATAAAGAAACAGAGTTATCAGAGCAGCAGTGTTTCCTCTCTGTAGTCTGTTACCTGTTTAACAAACACCTCCACATGAATAACAGCTGCAGTCTGTATTTCTACTGTGGACTGAGTCCTGCTTAGAGGACCAGGAACCATCACTACTGGATCAATATCTTTATATTATTTATTCATTATTAGCGTCTGTAGTTATTGATATTCTGACACTAGAAGTTATTTATTAGGCTGAATGTTTGAGGGAAAAGTGAAATGATAACTCATATCAAACCCGACACTTGGGAATTATCAGCCTCATGTGACTGAATGGAAATGATAAATGATGTAAAAGGTATAAAAGACAGACTCTCTTTCTCTCTCTGACTTTAACTGGATCCTTAATAAAAGTTAATGAGTGAAATAGCAGATAATCAAAAGAAAACTCTTTCTAATAAATGAAGAAAGTTGACTGAGGTCCGTTCGTTGTCAGGTTTTATAAACCCCTCTCCCTGTCTGACTCCTTCAGTGACGGTGTGTGAAGCAGAGATGCTGCAGGTCCTCCTGCTGCTGATCACTTCACCATCAACATGGTCCGTCTGTTTTTCACAACTACAGTTAACACAGATTATAACTAAATGGTGAATCAGAAGACAACTAAACTATAAACTTTTTAATCTGTGATCTGTCTTCACTCCGGTATGAAACTCAGTGATGTTGATGTATCAGATCAGTCTGATCGGCGCAGCGTCCAATCAATAACTGATATCCAATAAGGGGGCGTGTCGGTCGGTGATAAACTTCCGTGGAGGAGACGCTGGAGGATACACTGGTGTATCCTCGCTCATAGCTCCTCCAGCAAGCCTCCTCGCTCCTCGATCCTCGCTCCTCGATGCGCATTTTATGAATTGGGACGTCCTTCAAGATGGAGGACTGAGATCGATTTCCGGGTCACAGCCGGAGGATCGAGGAGCGAGGAGACGAGGAGGCGAAAAATTATGAAATGAGATGTAGCTCCTATGTAACAGTGTTGCCAGATGGGAAATGTTAAACTATCATACCAGAGGCTTACATTTGTCATATTTTATCATACGCAAGTCATAATCATGAGAACAATTAGGCGTACATATGTCATTTTACAAAACAAATATTTAAATGACTTTTTGATATAAATTTACCCACATTGTTGTTGTTGTTTTTAAAGCAAGCTGACATAGATATGGTGCATGGAAAGGGATATGTGTCCATAAGTCTATTGGTCTGACCATCTTTGTAGCCTACTATTAGAAAAATAAATTATAAAACAGGAGGGAGAGGGAGGGAGAGAAAAGAATGTGTATTGCCAAGAAGTGAAAGTCAATTGTTTGTTCCATTGCAACATTAGCGCCCAGTAACAAAGCTACGCTTCCGTCATTTTGGACTGAAAGTGACTACTGGATGCAAGTAAAACATCCGCCTAAAAAGTAATTTACGAAAGTAAAACTAAATTATTTCTATTCTATTGTCATATTCTACCAAAATGGCCTGTGTTGAGCAATAAAATATATATTTTTTTAAAATGGCGGTTGAGGCTGTTGTCACTGAAAACAACATCTCTTTGCTTCTATACTCTCTGAGGAGAGAGATGCGTAAACACAGACATAGGATTTATCTGGTAATGAATTAAAAAGACACAGCGCAGACTAAAACCAGCTGCTAATTGTAGGGGTCACAAAATGGTCAAATTATCCTACATTATGGTGCTTTTGCCATTGATCGTACATCATACAGAGCAAAATTATAGTATACGATAATTATCGCACATCTGGCGACACTCCTGTGCAGATATGAAGGGCTCATTCTAAGCTAACAAAACCATGATTCAGAAAAACATATTAATGAATATTCTATTCCATTTCTGCCAATAGATCCCCCAAAATCCTACACACTGCTCCTTTAAGAAAAGGATTTGAATACTGAGTGTACTAGTAAAATAGTATATGTGGTAACAATAGATGCCATCTTGAGTAGTGGTGGTATTTGTGGTATTAATAGTATTTATGGGAGTTGACTATACGATGCATTTACTCATCCAACAGCCTGCAGCGATGTTAAGTAGTGAACAGTGGAATGAAGCCAGCTAATCAAAAATGTTGACACTCAAAAGGCACAATATGTAAGAAGTGATAGAAATGATTGGCCTTTCTTGCTCTGCCTCCTTGATAAGTTACCCCTGAGGTGCATGAAGCTGTTATGCAACTATATTGATAGGACTTGGAGTCTGTTATATAAATGATTCAAACCCAGATCAATAAGTGAAAAGCTGTGTGTTTGTGTGCTGATTTAGAGGGCTTACTTCTCTGGAATCCTTTACATTGCAACAGATGTATGAACAGTGCTCTCTTTATACTGTATAGTTGTAACAGTTTTACACTGTTGAATTTAACCAAATATCAAACTTTGCTTATGGGTGCTGAAACGTAGACAGTTCACACTGTGCTGTGTGAGCAGCTGAGGAGACATCAGTCAAACAGAGATATCTCGTTTGACACCAACAGTGATACACCGCAGACTTCTGCCTCTGCTGGGATCTCGGAGTTCAAACACTGATTGCAACAAAGGCCCTGTAGCAAAAAGATTTTCAATTTGACATTGATAGGTTGAAATTAAAAGAAAAATTCTGCCCTCAGTTATACTCTTAAATTGCTTTGCGTCATCAGTCTGTAATATTCATTGCAGTTATACTCTGCTTTTTGTCACTCACCTTTTTGTTCGGCTGACTTCAGCTTAACTTGCTTCATCGACTCCTACTGAAGATGTCATCGAACCAGTGCGAGAGGTGGATTTTACATTCAGATTGTGGAGTGAAGAGAAAAATTATCATAAGAGTAAGAGCTAAGAGTAACGACCTTTACATTAAAGGCAATATTCTGGTTGTATTGTATTATAATCTATTCCGCACTTTGAGTGGATATATCTGTCTTTAAATGCTAATTGGACTGCATTTACACGGCTTTCTACTTTTATACCTTACCGGACAAAGCGCTTTACAATTTACCTCTCATTCACTTATGCACACACACATATTCATACACAGGCGGTGGTGGAGTTAACATGCAAGGCACTGGGGTTCAGCACAACGACACTTCCACATGCAGAGCCGAGGACCGAACTGGCAACCTAGTGATTAAAAGGTGCAGTGTTTAAAATCTGGCGCCATCTAGCGATGAGGTTGCAGATCGCAACCTCTCCTGTGTGACAAGCCAACACGTTCTCATCCCAACTCGTCACATACCATACCATTTTAGGCAACAAAACCACTTAGTTAGGTTTAGGAAAGAACAAAATGGTCGGGCTTGAATCTACTACGTTTGTAAAGTGAAAATGAAACTGAACGTTGTGAACACAGGGCTCAAACGAACAGCTGATTGTTACGTGAAAGTAAAACTTAACACACAGTACATGAACAACGATCTCCTGGATGAAAGTCTTGTGACTATGTTCTAACTTCTAATTTTACCTTTAAATCTCAGGAAAGAAAACTGAATAATTCGCCCCTTTGGCATAAACTTTGCTTGTGAATATCTAGCATAAACTAATATTCATCAGTAATTATTAATTTTTTTGCCCCTGCTGTCCCTTTTTTAGGATTATACATGCTGTACAGTGCCCAGAAACAGCTTTAAAAAAAGTAAATACTACATAAACTGGGAGAAATACGAATTGTGACCCAGGGAGGAAACAATGGGAGAGGGCAATGAAAAACGGAAGTCTCCCAGGACAGTCAGGCTTGGCGGGCTTGCAGTTTAGGCCCATCTGCCAGATACTGGGATATAACCGGGAGAGATAAAACTATGAGTGATACATGGATGTTAATTTATAACTTACCGTGCATTAAGTCACAATATCAATGATGCTGAATTCCTTATCAAAAAATGTTGTGAACTTCAGCAGGGTCTCATACAGTATATCAGTCATACATTACATCATCATTAATGTTTGTTGAGTCTTATCGGACCTATCACATTCAGACTCTGATGGGGTGGCCAGTGCCAGCCCCGGCCCTCACTTTGGCCCCAACCCTGGCAGACAGACGTAAGCAGACAGAGACACAGACAGAGACAGAGACATACAGAGACACAGAGAGAGAGATGGATAGTAAACAGCAGAGGATCAGAAGAAGCAGAGAAATGTGCCACTGATGTGAACAGCCAGGCTTCAGCTCGTGCAGAGATTAATAGCGAAGCGCTTCCGTTCACTGCGGGAACCCGTTATGTATCACCATTATGAATCTCCCAGAGAACCTGATATGGAGAGGGCAGAGGAGATCCGGCAGCTTGGGAGAAGCTCTGGTACGCATGAAAAAGTCACGGTACGCCAAGGAGTAAGACGAGTAAAATACTCCCTACCGCTGCGTACCGGCCCACTTTGAGCACTGCTCATCTCTCATGACATAAATTGAGCCAGCAAACTCTACACTCCCTCCCTCATCTCTCTCCCTCTCCGTCTCACTGTGGCCTCCCGGCACAGAGTGGTTGGGCCAGCCCAGTGTCAATTAAGGAAAAGAAATGGGCCGATTTACCTGTTTTATGGGTCCAAAAAAAAAAAAAGAAGATACATCGGCCAAAAGGACGTCGGCCCACCGGGAAAACGCCCAGTATGCCAGATGGCCAGTCCAGCCCTGCCGGTGCTCAATGGTGCCTTGTGAATCGGTACCGAACATAGTCACAGCCTTGACACCCTGGGAATGAAAACGGGCTGGCCAAGCATATAGGAGAACTACAGTGACTGATGCAAAAAACGTGATTGACCCTATCTAGAGCCAGCTGTTGTATGAGTAGCGTAGGTCATTTGGAGAATAGCAAAGCCAAAGCATAGATTGTGTAGGTGGGAAGTGAGTGGTGAAGCGAGAGAGACAGAGCGACAGCGAATGTGTGTGAGCAAACATGTGAGCTAGTGGAGCAGAAGACAGTTAAGCTTTGAGAATATTAAGTGAATGTACAGTGGAAGTTTTTGCAGAAATAAATGCTGCAGCTCCTCCAGACTCACAGAGGTTTCCCACGTCTTGGGGAGTTAACTCTGGAGCGAGTAATGTTATTGACTCTGTCCCAAGCAGGGGCTACCGTAGTAGCTCCATATGTAGATATAAACGGATCATTCTAAGGTAACGTAAACACTACGACTCTTAGTTTCAGGTGATTATACACTAAAGACAACATACGTATTGATATTATATTCCATTTCCTAATTGTTACACACTGGTAATTTAAAGGATACCCGCTCTACGTCCTGAGCAACAGCCGTCCTGTTAGGATATACAGTATTTCTCTTTTTTTATTAGTTTTGATTTGCATACCATGAGGCCAAACGCGGTCTGAGGTGTATTTATTTTTATGGTGTATACCTTGGTGATATGTAAAGCTGGGTAGCAAATCTCAAAACCTTTTGAGGTATGACCTAAATGTGTCAAAAGCAGAGAAACTGTGAAGTACTGAGCATCAAATGCTTGGTTGCATTTAGAACCTTGTTTACTTATTGTTTGATAAGACTTTCAATCATAATAGTTGCACAAAAATTCGGAATTTTGGCTTTGGTTTAAGATTTTTAGTTTTTTTTTTAGAAAAACAAGTTTATATTCTAATACGATGTCAGTGCTCAGGTAATTAATTGACAAAAGATATTTCAAATGTTTTCCCACCTTGTGGATGCACCCTGGTAGGTCCTGTTCACTTCTCCGACATGATACAGTGTTCACAGTTCATGTGGTTTCTGCTTTAGGATTACATGACCCCCTTTCTGTTACTCTCAGCTGTCTCATAAAAACAATACAACAAAAAAGAGCCAACAAATGACCATAAAACAGCTAGTCATTTCTTTCAGAGTGTACCTACAGTGTGGCTCCTCCTGCCAGGATCATTTGTGTTCTCACCTCTACATGCCGGTGTTAGTTATCAGGTCAATGCAGCATGAAGTATTTCCTCCGCAGCTCAGTGGTTGACGGCTGAACGAGGCGCCTGGGGGCAGCTGTGCGGGTGATTTCCTATCTGCTTGTGTGCTTTGGGACGAGTCAAGGTGAGGTAATGCTGCTGTAAAAATGAAGTCATGAAGAGCTATGGTCAGGTTGGATCCCCAAAAGACCTCATCCGCTAACCCAAAGGGTACTGGAGCAGTTAAAATGAATCATGGCCACTACATCTGGCCACGTATTTCGTTCTGATGGCGCCATTTGTAAAACTTTGAAAATGCCTGCTATTAAAAATCAGTGACACTTTATTTTAAACAGCTCTATTAAGCCTTTGTAAGCAGTATAAAAAGTAATCAAAGGTCTAGACACACTATAATGTAGTTGCAGGAAGCGATGAGAACATGTTTTGGGTGGATATCGTTTGTTACACAGATTTGGTGCTAAATTTAACCACTTTTTACCACTCAAGAATTGATAAAAATGATCAATCATTCCTCCAAAATACCATATTAAGACACCAAGACCTTGAGGAACACCATAGAAAAATCCATGCTTTGATTTGGTATCAAAAAGTTCTGATATATGGATATTTCTGCAAGAATTGCATTTTTCGGTGATTGGATAACGAGCACTTCTTTTCTGGAAAATAGATGGACGCCACGTCTCCACTTCCTCCCACTGTACAAAAGGGAAGCCAAAATATCCCGTATATGGGAGCTGCCATCTTGAGGTTTTGACATCACACCCACCCAAGCCAATCACAGGCCGAGCACAGCCGCAGCTTGTTAGCATGACCCACTTAGCTGCTACGTTAGCACCACGGTAGCTGTTTGGCTAGAAAGACAAAACAACTAACCATAATATCTCTATGACTACATTTATGATCAAATTGACACACGTTCTATTACACAGACTTGTGATGGTTATGGTGAGTAAAAGTTACATCTCCTCTCTCGTACAATTCACGAGCCTCTGGCTGTGACTGCTTCACTCAGAGCATCTGTCAATCACAGCTGTCAATCATGATGTCGCAACCCCTTTTTATAGCATCAAATAACTAATTAAAACCAAAGTTATCAGAAAAATGAACACTTGAACATACATCAGATAAGGACTATATAAAGTGACAAAAAACATCTTTGGGAAAAATGTATCTGACGTGAGCTTTGATGTTTTAGTCTGGCCGGTGCCTCATCCACTAACATGGAGGGCTGGGATTTATGACCTATACTGCAGCCAGCCACCAGGGGGTGATCAAGATGTTTTGGCTTCACTTTTGGGGACCTCTCATGTCGTCTATCTTTATATACAGTTTTGTCTGTTTTGCACACACATTCGCGGAGCCCAGAGAATATATCCTAATGATTTTGGTAACTTTTCTCATTAGCAAACTCAACTAAGATGGTAACCATGTAAACATTTAAGCTGCTAAACATCAGCATGCTAACATTGTCACTGTGAGCTGCTAGCATGTTGATGTTAGCATTTAGCTCAAAGCCTCACAGAGCCACTAACATGACTGTAGACTCTTAGGCTCGTTTGTAGTACACTAATGGTTTGTTCTGTTCTGCTCTTTTACTGAGTTATAATTTATTCATCAACTTTATAAACACCAGTTACAGATGGTTCATTTATTTACGACACTTAAAATGTCCTTATATCTGCTCACAGCTACAATATAATGTGTTAAACAATTTATGAAGTGTTTATATATTACTTATGAATTCTAGGAGAGTTAAGTAAAGTATTACATTATGTTAAGTGATCTTTCATGCTGAACAAAGACCTGCCTTCAACTGTCTCTCGGAATCACCTCATTTCATTCTGTTGGATGTGTTTGAATCTAAAATCCAGTTTTTCCAGTGAGAAGATGTCTCATTGGCATGCATCATTTTCTGCGGAGAACCAGGGTCTGTTTCTGCTGTCACTCTCACTCTCACATCACTGTATTTTCTTCTTTGCCCTGTTCAGCTGCTGTTAGACTAAACTGGAAGATAGCGAAATAATATGATAAGGCAAAGGAAATGAAAAAGTATCCACTTGGGAATAGACTGCTTCAAATGCAGGTAAAGGGCAACCACTCATGCGTTAAAGCAAACTACAAGCATCATATATCTAAAACGACACGAGAGAGCCACTGGAATCCCATTTCAAGCCCGATAGCTCCACTTTTTTCCACATCATTACGGTTCCGGCATTAGCCGTCAAAACATTTTAGCTTGTCAAGATATCAACATGCAGCACCCCTGTCTGAATACATTTCAAGCCTGAGAAATTTTCATTTCATGTAGACTGGGAGAAATGCAATTAGACTAACACCCCTGGCTAATCACATTGCTAAAATACACCCACGTCAAGCAATGTTAATATAAGAGACAAATTGAGATGATCTGCAAACAGACAAGACATTTGTTTGTGTCCTGGAATACATGTGAAGGGAGAGTGCAGTTTGAGTGCTGCACATAATGTTGAGGAATTACAAAGACGGTGATTATAAATAATTTAAATTGTAATTTGGCTAAGACCCTGATATTATGAAGGAGCACAAATGTCATCACTCCGCCCCCAAATCCGTAATGCATCAGATTACTGCCCGTTAATTACAGTGTAATGATTTCCATTGACATTTAAATAGTAGGTTCATGTTTAAATATTAGGTCACGTGGCAACAAAAAAAAGCCTTTTGACCGCATATTATAACGTATATAGCCGAGGGCGTAGGGTCGGTTCCAGAAGTGGGGGGACACCTACTGTAAATGAGAAGTGGACGTAGTCACCTTGACGTCACCCATTGGTTAGTGGACTGCTGTCTTGAAGCCTCGAGTTCGGCCTTTTTTTGCCGTCACCATCTTGGTTTTTTGCAACCAGAAGTGACACAAGAGGGTTGAGCTAAGTACAACCAAACACTGAATAAGACATTTTTAGGTGACCAAAAATGTTAAAATTAATGTTCATGAACTGAAAACACTGAAAGGGTTAAAGTTGTAAGACAAAAATACGGAAAACTCCCAGACCAGACAACGCTGAGGTAGCAACCTGTCAAACACAAGGTAGCTATGCCCTTAGGCATACCCTGCTTTATGGTCTATTTGACTCTAAATGGGACCATCATTTACTAAATGAACATCATGCTGTATTAAAGAAGACTTGAAACTAGCGATTGAGACCATAAACTCATGTTTACAATGTTTACTGTGGTAATAAATCAAGTGAGAAGTAGGCTCATTTTCTCATAGACTTCTATACAATCAGACTACTTTTTGCAACCAGAGGAGTCGCCCCCTGCTGGCTATTAGAAAGAATACAAGTTTAAGGCACTTTCACATTGGCGTCACTTTTCAGACCCAGATGTCGCCTATTGACACCTACTTAACTCTACTAAAATCATGATTAGTTTTGAAAAACAACGTGGACTGTCAGTTTGACAGTGGTCTCCCGTGTTAAAGTCTGATGTTTTGTTGACCCACCGATCCACCCAGACCTTCTCCCTACACAGAGTTTTTTTCACTCTTTAAATATATCCAGCTCATTCTCACTCCCAAGGCATCAAATACTGAAGCTTTGTCCCGGCTGTCGGCGTTTGATACCGCAGCACAAGACACCCTTTAGTGTCGGTATGAAACACACCGGGCTTTCCATTAACTACAATGTAAACCCATCGTCAATATTAAATGCTTAGGGAAAGTGCTGTGATGGCGTAGTTTAAAGAGCGAAAAAAAGACACACAGATCGGCTGGGAGGAGAGGCGGATGGGTCCAACAACACAAGGCTTTCATTCAGGAGATCGCTATTCGTGTCCTGGGCGTTAAGTTTCACTTTCACGTTACAATCAGTTGTTTGTTCATGTCCCGTGTTCACAACGTTTAGTGTCATTGTCACTGTACAAACGTAGTAGTTTTAAACCCAATCATGTTACTCTTTCCTAAACCTAACTATAGTGGTTTTGTTGCCTAATCGTGAGAAAGTGTTTTTGTTTAATTCACAATATTAAGCACATGTTTACTGCGACCGAAAAGTGATGCCGGGGGGTCTGACAAAGCGTCAGTATGTGACGAGCTGGGATTAGAACGTGTTGCAATAAGCTTTGTCACTTGAAAGTAAATGTATGTCACTTGATGAAAGGACTGATGCTGTGACTCTTCCTGGCGGGAGGTCTCGTCATATCATTACCAGCGGGGTACGTTTGTCTGATGATAAACTGCCACCGAGACAAAAGCAGTGAAAATGTGGAACAAATCTGCATCACAGTGTCAGTTCAAGGTGTGTGGACCGTAAAATAAAGCAGCCACTTGTTCCTCCTTTCTACACTCTAAACAGTGGAGTTTGTATTTCACTCCCCGTATGTACCGAATATTTACATTATATTCAGAAGCGTTACCCACAAATCAAATTGTAATTTCACCTCTCAGTGGAGGCAAATACATTTTTCCTGTGAAGCTTACAAGCTTTTGCTCAGCTGCCTTTTGTTTCCCTTTGCTCCTCTGCTTCAGTGTATTTGGTCTTTTTCTCACATCTCAACTTTATATCCTTGGTTTGTGAAGTTTCTATAAAAGTGGCTTTGGGATTACATATTGGACAGAAAGTGTGGTTACTTATCTGAAAGTAGTCATGTATTGCAACTATTGTCTTCTCTTTCTCCTTCTGGTGCATGAATCTGATGAAACAGCGAGAGTTGAGGGGTTAAAGGGTTATAATTGAAATCCAATGGGGGCTTCCTGCAAAGGATAAAAACCCTTCACAGCACTGTCAAACATTCGCCTCAGGTGAACAATCGCTATGTTGCAAGACCTTCCCAGGCTTCACTGCTTCTTTAGGATACCAGACAGAGCAGGGCACTGATACTGACAGGCTGGGAGTTTGACTTCCGCTTGAAACATCACAATGAAGTTCAAATTTCCTGGGCTGCTCTGGATAAAACGTGTTCACCACTCGTTAAATCTGGTTATATGTGCCTTGATTAATAATATTTCTAAATCCAGTTTTGCCAGTTGTAAATTAGTTTTGGCACATTTGTGCAGCTTATTCCCTCCCATTCAATTTCAGAAGTCACACAACAATTCTCTTTCAAGACTTTTAATTATGTTTGAAAAATCCATCACTGTGAATTTGGAGCTGACAATCATGTAAAGGAGTTCTGTTCACAGTTTCTCATTAGCAAATTACTTTTGGAGTTCAGCTTAATAACAAGATAAGATTGGGGAAGAGGGGGGCGTGTTTTGTCTAACTTCTATTCAGGGTTCAGAGCCGTAGCTTCAGTATTGTTTCTGTGAATTTGGGGGCAATAGATAAGTAAATACAAATGTAATTTCAAGGAACAGTGTAACATTGGCAGAAATGGAATCGAATATTAATTCTCGTTACCTTAGAATGAGCCGTTTATATCTGCTGTACATAGGGAGCGGGTCCTCTTCACGGAGCCGGCTGCCTCTTGCTTCGCCACTCAATTCCCATGTACACACACTCTACGCACTGGATCTGCTATTCTCCAAAACACCTACGTTACTCTTATAACAACTGGCTCTGGAGAGGGCCATTCACGTTTTCACGCCGGCCACCGTAGTTCTCCTAAACACTAAAAATCTATTTACTTGTTAAATGAATATACATAACATTAGAAAGAAAATACAAAATAATAACATTTTATAGACTTTTTGGTGGCTTGTTAAAAAGTTCCAGTTGGGGAAAACAGGAATTCTTAAATCTTGGCTGCGGTTTGCCTCTGTTTGTTTCTCCTCAAAATGAATAATTCAGCTGATGCTGTAGCAGTTTTTGTCATTATCTATTAGGATCATAGACTGCATATAAGAAGTGGAAGCAGTCACCGTGACGTCACCCATTGTTTTGTGGACAGCCGTTTTGAAGCTTCAAGTTCAGCAGTTTGGCCGTTACCATTTTGGTATTTGGCCATGGCCATCGCCATCTCGGTATTTAGAAACCAGAAGTGACACGAGAGGCAGGAGCTAAGTACAACAGAACGCTGAATAAGACATTTTTAGGTGACCAAAATGTTACAATTAACTTCCATGAACTGAAAACACACCGTGAAAGAGTTAAAGTTGTAATAAGAAAACATGGACAACTCCCAGACCGGACAACGCCGTGGTAGCGACCTGTCACGAGGTAGCCACGCCCCTAAAGCATCCCCTGCTTTATGGTCTATTTGACTCTAAATGGGATCATAATTTACTAAATGAACATCATGCTGTATTGAAGAAGACTTGAAACTAGCGATTGAGACCATAAACTCATGTTTACAATATTTACTGAGGTAATAAATCAAGTGAGAAGTAGGCTCATTTTCTCATAGACTTCTATACAATCAGACTTCTTTTTTGCAACCAGAGGAGTCGCCCCCTGCTGGCTGTTAGAAATAATGCAAGTTTAATGCATTTCAGCATTGGCTTCACTTTTCAGACCCAGAGGTTGCCCACTGGTTAGGATTAGAGTGACCAACTGCTAACTATATATTGTGAATTTATTAATGCTATCTTCATATATTTTCCTATTTTATTTTAACAATGTTTACTTTAAGACAGAAATGAATAAAAGCATGAGAGTGAGTTCAGGCAGTCAAGTCTAGTCAGTCACTACATTCAGATGGCATATGACTCTCACTGCGACATATCCAATGCACCGTGCAATGCTTGCTTTTTCTGCCTGCTGCCTCACAGCCCACCTGAAACTGTCCTTTGCTGCTCCTGCTGCTGTTCATACAGCATTTCAAAAACCCTACCCTCCACTCCAACATCCACCTGTACTCTCTGAGTCGATGTTCCCTAAGGAGGGAAGTTATCATCTTTTCCCCTCTCCCTGCTTGATGCTTCCTTGTGAGGAGCTATGAAGACTAGACACCAAATATCAACGCTGTGCAGGATCTATTTTAACATAATAATCCATTCCACGTGAGTCGGCTGGCTGAACCACAGAGATGGAAAAGCTGCTGATAAAACTTCAGAAAGAGGATCAAAATACTGTGATGTAAACAGTTCAGGACAGACTGAAGGCATCAGATGCCAGCATCAGGAAAATGCACCTGTTGTTGTCAATAGCTGCAGGCGAAAGCTTTTAAGAGTATTTCAGTTACGCATCAAAATAGTTTCATACTTCACTTTTTTTGGAGCAGCATGAAAACACCAGGAAAAGGATCTCTGTTGAATTTCAGGTTTCAATAAACGAGTAGAAACCCCCATTGGAAGTTTCTGTTGAACCTCTGATAATTATTACAGTTTTAGTTCAGAGAGTAGGATCCAAATGCAGGACACCAGGCAGGCTGAACTGAATATAAGGCGAGCTTTAATGACGAAAGCTGGTTCCAAAAATAAAACTGACAAGTAACAAAAACTGAGGGAGCAGGCTGAGGAATTACCAAAACTAAACCAAGGACAAACTGTCAGGCGATGACAGCAGCAACAAATGCAGACGACCTGACACTGAAACCAAGGAGGGTTAAAAGAGGACATGTCACGGTCATATCTTTCGCAGTGAAACCTTATCTGCACTCGACGAAAGGCTCACTAGCTGGTGCACAATCATAGAACATGGGGATGATTGATTCATTTCACTGAGGTGTCCGCAGGGAGGGTGTCAATATTAGCCTACTTTATGAGTGAGAATTAGAATTCTGCAATTATTGAAAAGATCTTTAATTAAAGACCACACTTTCTATTTGAGAACGAGTGTACCCAAAAACGTTCTGTGAGGCCGAGTGCACCCAAAGAGCTCCTGAGGGGACACCATCGTTTTATCTCAGCTCTGTCTGCTGTAACCCTCCAACATCATTGCTCCAGTTTCACTGCGTATGTGTCATACCCCATAGCTCAAGACCGTTCAATAGCCTTGACTGAAACAGGGAAACACACTGACTAAATACACAAGGAACTACTTAAAGCAGCAGTAGGTAGAAAAGTGGGTAGCTGGCTGTCAGTCACTCGTGAACTCCGACCAAACGGTCAAACTAGGCAGCGCTGATCAAATATGAATCAATATTACCAATATTAGTTACTGTAATGCCTATTTCTCACCTCAAATGTTTTCAGAAACATCTTGTAGTGTACTGTTTAGCTGTAAAATGAGACAGTTTGTGACCCGGCAGCCATGTTGAGATCAGTTGAGGAAATACCAAGCACCGCCCACCAGCCGGAGCACAGCCAATAGGAACGCTCTCTCTCTGAAATGACTTGTGATTGGCCAAAGTCTCCTAGATTTTTTTAAAGCCTGAAAACAGAGTCATGAGGAGGAGCAGAAGTCTTGTTTTCTCTCAGAACACTTGCATTACAATATGCTGAAAAGTTATTATGGAATTTGTTCCCAAGGATGACAAAAAATATACTGAAGCTTTAACTGGAAACTGTAAAACAGGCAGGAAGTAAAAGAAAACATGACACAAGGGGAGAGTAACTTTCAAAATAAAACAGGAAACAGACTAAACAGAAACCCAAGACCATGACAATAACGAGCATTGACCTTGTGATATTGTGCAACATGATGTCTAAAATCCTTCATCTTATTAGTACCTTCATTAAGGCTGTTCAAGTACCATCTCTTAGGCGTTCTGCCGCGATTCTGCTAGTTCCCTGCTTTCCCCCCGCTAGTGCCATTGATTGTCTACTCACATGGTTTGCCAAGTGTTAATCAGTAGCTGATTAGAAACAAAGGATGGAAATTGTAATTGATTTGCCCGAGCTGGGATTGTAATTGGTTTGCCCCAGCTAAGGACTCAGATTAGTCACTTAAAGGGGGAATGCCACACATTTTAAATTATTCACATATGTTATTGCCGTGCCCCAGGACAGAATTACAATTCACAGACATAAGCCTTGAATTTGTGACTTGGTTGTCCCGTTCATTATCTGAGGAGCACTGCCAGATTCCACATCTCACTTTACAAATTGACGGGTTGAGTTCCTAGCTTCAGAGGAGAGCTGTCCAAGTTCACAGTTATTGACCGATGTGTCCTGAGGCACAGGAATAACATATGTGGATTCTTCAGAAGGGTGGCATCCCCTATAACTCCTTTTCGAAATGCAGTGTAAGAAGATTTAAGCTCAAGTTGGAGGAAATTAAATGCATGCAAGTCAGACGAGAGTGTGTCTGCAGTCAAAATGCCCTTGAAAAACCTTGACTTTGCTCTAAATTGCGTCCGGGGAATGTAATGTGGGCTCCCTTGGAGGAAGGATGAAATGAAAGTATTTGCAGGAAACCCTTGGCAATAAGCGTGGGGCACCCAATAGGTGAGGAAGGCAGAAGCCCAGTGGGACATTTAGGTACATTCATAAAATACAGACTCGACTGGGTGACCATATTTGAAACGACTGAAACATGACTTTTCAAATCAAACATTTAATACAACCTTGATTTGGGATGATCCTGCGGTACAAAGCCGCCAGCGCTGCAGCAGTGAATTCCAAACTTGAAGGCAGCAATTTAAGTTATGAATCAATAATGTTAAAATCCTCCTCTTTTAGAATCAGTAACGTCACTGTAGGAGATGAAGTGGGTGCATGTTTTATGCAGTTTGGCGTCTGAATGTGAAATAATGTGTATACGGGACATCCGCAGGGAATATGATCACACATCTTTCCTCTTTTTCTGATGCCTTTATCTACTTTACTCTGATCCTGTCTTCCTGCTACATTTATGACACAGGTAATGGATATACACTGTTTGGAGGGAGTCAGCAAATTGAGCCATTTTTCCTCTCATTATTTCCTCTCCTCTCAAATCTCTTTCTTGTGTTTCTTTAATGTCCTTTCTCCCCGGCTGTCACAGATGGAAAGCTCCCTTTCTCTGCTCGCTACTGTAATCTAAGAGTTCGGGGAGTCATATAACCACTTCATCTGCCCCACAGTGTACTGTATTTGCTTTTACATATTCTGCCCTGCATCATCGTCTGGCTCATCCTCTCCTTCTTTTCCCCTGTTTACGTTTTTCCTGCACCCACTCTCTTTCCCTGTCTCTCCTCTCCTCTCCTCCCCTCCCCTCTCCATATACATCTCTTATCTCTCCTTGTATCCCCGCCATATAAATAATTGATGGCCCATCTTTGACTCGCCTGGTGTAGTTAAAGGGCGACTGAAGTCCCGAGGACAACATCAATACCAAGCTAAAAGTACAGCCGTGGCTTAGGCACAGTCTGCCTTGCCGCACTTCCACAGGAGTCACTCTTTACTAATGACCTACTTAGGTTTGAATAAAAAAGTATTTTTTCTTTTTCCTTTTATTTGAACAACTTCAGAAGACTTTATCCGGTCCACTCAAATGGGAGATAAGGGCTCCCTGTGCTAGATTCTTACATCAGATAGATAGCTCGCCTCACATGTTGCTCTGTGCCAGAGTTGTGATGTCATGCAGCAGCTCACAGCGCCAGACTGCGTAGAAATCAGATCAGAAAACAGTTCTCTATTGTTGCAAGACATTACAATCTGTGCCATTTGTCTTGTCATTCAGAATTCTCTTTCATCTCCGTCTCTTTGAGGCATCCAAATTATGATTCTTTTTTTTATGTTTACAGACCCTAATGCAACATCTTCTTTTGACTGTGATTGGACGAGAGAGTCCCACATATGAAGTGTAATAATGAGGGTAATAAACTGGCATTTGGCTGAAAATGGCTGTGCACAATATTAAAGATCAATCATTTCGAAAGGGGATCACTCAAATTGACAAACTCACAGGGAATTATCAGTAAAATCCACAGCTCTACGCAGCTTTTTAGCCTCTTTTCGTTCCTTGTTTTGGATTATCATCACATTTACGAGACAAATATGAGAAAATGAGCCTACTTCTCACTTGATTTATTACCTCAGTAAACATTGTAAACATGAGTTCATGGTCTCAATCGCGAGTTTCAAGTCTTCTTCAATACAGTGTGATATTCATTTAGTAAATTATGGTCCCATTTAGCGTCAAATAGACCGTAAAGCAGGGGATGCATTAGGGCGTGGCTACTTTGTGATTGACAGGTTGCTACCACGACGTTGTCCTGTTTGGGTGTCTTTAACCCTTTCACAGCATATTTTCAGTTCATGAAAGTTAATTGTAACATATTTGGTTGCCTAAAAATCTCTTATTCAGCGTTGGGTTGTACTTAGCTCTTGAGTCACTTCCGGTTGCAAAAAATCAAGATGGCGACGGCCAAAATGCTGAACTTGAGGCTTCAAAACAGCAGTCCACAAACCAATAGGTGACGTCACGGTGACTACCTCTACTCCTTATATACAGTCTATGTGTAAGATGCCCTTCTTCAGTGTGTATTCTGGCAATTTCACAATCAATATACTCAGGTGGGGTTAATTATAGGTGACCTCAACCAGCACAACGAAGTACATCCCAACAGGGAGAGCCACAATCTTTCCAGACACAGAGTCCAATAATGTGGGATACGAAAACATGAACAACCAAGAAAAGACCACAAACTATAAGAGGAAAAAAGCTATCGAATTCTCCTCACTCATCCCACTGGGAATGAGGGTATCAAAGAATTGTATCCAATACGCCTCCCTTAGGATTCTGTCCCTATTACCACCTCTCCATGGCATCTTCACTGTCTCAGTACCCATGTAGTGTAGTTCACTCAAGCTGTGGAAGTGCCTAGAAACTGACATATCTCGTCAACCCTGTTTCCAGAAGCAGCAAAATTACCTGCCCAGCACCAGCACAGAGTCCAACATCTAGCAGAAGCCAAAAACACAAGTCCAAATGAATGCTAATGGGGCTGTGTTTCTGCTGCATGTGTAGGCATTGTTTGCCAGCATTCTAAACATAATAATGATAGAAATCAATAACATGTCAGGGGTGTGGGTTTGAGAGTTATAAGGTTGTTGTGCTTTCATGGTAATTCTAAATATTAAATTAGCTTGTACAGATCTTGGTTTTGGCGTGTCATTTGTACGCCATGAAGTCTGAGTGCAATGGAAATGCATGAGCGTGAATATGCCCTCGCTCAGAGCTAGTGACGTAGAATGAAAAGTGAGAAAGACTTCTTATCGTGGGCAGGAAGGGCGGTGGAGGAGACCGGTGTTTGAGACCGGTGTTTTGTTTTGTAAGTTACGTGAGTGATGTTTTTGACGTGTTATTTAGTTTCCATACTTATTTTAAGCCCAACCATGACGTTTTTCCTAAACCTAAGTGGTTTTATTGCCCCCTGCTGGTACTGGCCTTTCATACATACATGTAATATTCACGCATCAGCGAGGCAAAACGTGACAATCAACAAGCTATCCTGTTGGACAGGTGGCTCTATTACACGCTTTGGTGTGCTACCCGGTTGCATTTACACCAGTGTCAGATTGAAGAAAAATTATCCAAAAATCATCATTTTTGTTGGCAAAAAGTTTGTTTCTTTGATTGTTTATGTTGTTTACCATGGCAACACCTGCAGACCAAGTATTGACAAGGATTCAAAATTTGATGATAGAGTGTAACTGTATGCAACTGAAAAGTAGGCTGAAACCGCAGGGAGCATAAGTTTGTCAAGTACACTGTCCATCTCAAACTGTCAGGATGCTTCTCTGTTCTTTACTTACTTTTATACAGAGGACTGTTTGTTTTGTTTAGTTTTTTTGTAAAAAAAAATAAAAAAAAAAATCCCTGCAAAGCTACAAGTCTGATGTTGGTATTCAGGGATTTGATGTACAGTCACCTCACCCACACAAAATTGTGCCTGGCACATTTATTGAGCAAAATTTCACGGTGCTGTTGTTTTGAGTGAAAATATGAAACTGTCAACATGGTTTGTTGCATTAAACATGTTCTGTTGTTAAATTACATTCATGAGATCAAAAAAACAAAAACAATCAGACTGTTTTCAGACGAGACAAAAGAGACAGATTAGTATCACATCTTCATGCGTTTCTCTCAATACGTCTTCTCAGTAAATTTGTCTTTTGTCTGTTTCAGCTGATTGTTTTGTTGGCTACGTTATGCGCCCCTTTATATTTTACACAGTGGTGGAAGAAGTACTCAGATCTTTTACTGAAGTATAAGTAGCAACACCACTGTGTAAAAATACGGCATTCAAAATAAAGGTACAAAAGTATTAGGATAAAAATACACATACATTTAAAGGTCCCATATCATGCTCATTTTGAGGATCATATTTATATTGTGCGTTTCTACTACAACATGTTTTCGTGCTGTAATGTTAAAAAAATCTTTATTTTTCTCATACTGTACAGAATTGCGTTGCTAGGCAACAGCTTGGGTCCATGTTTACTTCCTGTCAGCTAATGTCTTTCACATACACTGCGCCCGGAAATGAATACGGGCTGTGTGTATTTCTTCGTGGATTGAGTGTTTCGATACTTTCACAGTATTTATACAACACTTAAAGTTTCTGTAGGCAAAAACATTTTGGCATCATTGGGCAAAAAATCCATAACAACCTTTCAGCATATTGTAATTCAAGTGTTCTGAGAGATAACTAGACTTCTGCACCTCCTCATGGCTCTGTTTTCAGACTTAAGAAAATCTAGCCTGTGACGGAAGACTTTGATCAATCACAGGTCATTTCAGAGAGAGAGCATTCCTATTGACTGTGCTCCGGCTGGTGGGCGGTGCTTCGTATTCCCTCAAGAGACCATTTTATAAAAATAACTTTTTTTAATCATATTTGCTCCAATCTTCCCTACTTCAGATTTAAACCTGCTCTGTAATATAAAAGACAATCAAAGACAACAAGAAAATCTCACTTATTACAATATGGGACCTTTAAAGTACCAAAGCAAAAGTGCTCATTATGCAGAACGGCCCATTTCAGAATAATATGTTAATAATTAATATATTATGTTTATATAATAATTGTAAAGTAAAGTAAATTGGATTATATTGGTGCATTAATGTACGTGCATCACTTTAATGTTGCAGCTGGTAAAGGTGGGGCTATTTCAATTACTTTGTATACTGCCGGGTAGCTTAATATATAATAATGCATCATCATTTATTCATTGATTTTATATTTCTTTATCAATAATCTGCAAAGGAACAAAAGCTGTAAAATAAATGTAATGGAGTAAAAGGTACAATATTTCCTTCTGAAATGTAATGAAACAGAAGTATAGAAATACACAAGTAAAGTACAAGTACCTCAAAACTGTACTTATGTACAGTACTTGAATAAATGTACATGGTTATATTCCACCACTGGTTTTATGTTTAGCAGTCTGACATGGAGATATCTCTCTATAGAGTAATTATAGTGAATGGAATATCAGCTGAACATATGGTTCATCTTTCCTCAGGGCGTATGGCACATTTTACCCCACAGCTACTAGTTTAATAAAACTGCTTCACACAACTACTCATACCTGCAGGCATATTAATCAATATTAATAAATAATACAGACTTACAAACATCCAGCACGTACATGTAGACATCCCCTGTCATGGCAGGTATCACATTCCTTGACGTGGCTCTATTACCGTTTTCTTAATGTGATCCCCTCCACCCCAGATTACAGGAAAAGAACGCCTCCTCTTACAGTAAATCTGTGACTTTGAGAGGAATGGCTCCCAGACACACTACATTATGGGAAGTCAGCTTCACTCACAAATCGTGAAAAATTAATCAAATGTTCTTTTTACGACTCACCTTTCAAACTTCACACTCATTAACAGCTATTAAAGCTGCTCTTTGTAGATGTTAAATAGCTAATTATCATGCACGCTGTGGAGTTTTCTTGTAAACAGATGAAATTAAAATATGTGTTGTGTGTATCCTTGAGCCCCAACAAAGAGCTGAATGCATTTCCTTCTTCAGAAAACGCTTGAATCCTACATACATTGTTTGCTTCCATGTTTACTAGCTTGCTTCTTCTTTCTTACCTTTGCAGGCACATTGCTGTATTCTTTAGGCGTGTTACCTCCGCCATCGAATAGTGGAATGGCATGAAATCTTTAGCATGAGCATGAGCGTCCTTGTGCTTGTGCATAGCGTTCAAACAAAACAGGGACACGCTCATATAAACATTGCTTAACGGCGCTATTAGTGGCCAAAAACCCCACAGGGCACCTTTAAACTGGATTCTGCAACCGCCTGGCCTATTTCTTAAAGGTGCGAAACGCAAAATTGCAGCCCGTTCTCATTCCCAGGGTGCTGAGTACCAACGCTTTCTCACGGCTGCCGGCATGTGATACTGCCGCATAAGGCACCCTTTAGCACAGGTATGAGACGCACCGGGCTTTCCATTAACTACAATGTAAAGCCATCCACGGCAACAGTAAACGCTCAGAGAAAGTGCTGTGGTGACGTAGTTTAAAGCGAAAAGACACACACCAGCCAAGTGGGAGGAGAGGTGGATGGGAACTAATACCATAACTGGTTTTGTTGCCTAAACCTAAAGTGATGCTAGGGAGCGCAACAAAGCGGCAGTATGTGACAATTGAGAGAATTTGTTTTGGCTCTCCATAGCTCTCAACATGGCGATGGCTGAGCCAGCGGCTTGCAGCTAACAGTGCTAATAGTGTAAACAACGGCAACTGTGCTGACAGAGCTAACAGTGCTAACCTGAGGGGGAACTGGAGGATGGGCACTACGCTTCTGCTGTAACCGCCATATGAGAGCAGTGCAGAGCGGCGGCCATGAGCTAGCCATTCAGCCTATCCTCATACAGCGGTTCATATGTCATCTTACGAAAAGTTATTCCTTATTTTTCGTGCATTTTCTTATGAATGTCCAGCAATGCATACAGTCTTTTCAAAATAAACTTCACTTGGTTAGGTTTAGGAAAAGATCGTGGTTTGGGTTAAAATAACTACGGATGTGGCGTAAATTAAGTACAGAAGTTACGTAACAAATAAATCAACGTTGACTTCTGGTTTCACACAGGGTATGAACACCAGTCTCCTGGGTGAAAGTCAGCCAATCCACCCCGACCTCCTCGCTACGCAGCGTTGATCGCTCTTTATACTTCCTGGTTCATGATTACGTGGATTACATACAAATTGATTTTGTGGAATAAAACGAACGCATGGCAACAAAGCACAGACAAGCTCTGATTACAACACACACAGAGGGAGAGTGACTTCATTCTCTGCTCAGGTAGACATTACTCCTCTATATCTTTATATAGCAAATAGTTGTTGGCTGCTATAATAATGCTCTGAATATTGAATAGAGAACCTTTAACTCAACTTTATTCATAAACTACAACTTTGACGGGTAGTGATGGAGAAATCTGATGTTTCCAGTACATCTGAAATGTCTCCAGATTACAGTAAAAATGGGAAGCACAGACCAATAACAGCCCAGCGAGGTGTGTGTTAATCCAATTGTGTAGGAAGGGTGCGTGTTAACATACGAGTGAGCTAGAGAACTTGATTAATCAGTCATTCATTATTGTGTCGCCTGTCTCACGGAAATGTCAAATTACAGTGAGCGATATTTGTAGGGAGGCTTTGTCAGATGATGATTTACCTTGTTCACCCCTATTATACTGTCAAGGATCACCATAAATGTATGCAGAAACCCATATTCAACATTTACATGTTTGGCGAAACGAATATCATATTCTGTGTGAGTGTTTGAAGACAGAGATTTAACAAGGTGTTTGGTGTCGGCACTACCGCTCAGGGTAAAAGGCTGCGATGTAGGAGACAGCAAGGTCAGCGGAGATCAATGCAACTGATATCTCATGGGATTGACCAAATGTGTAAACAAGGCTCAGCAGCTTCTCTGTGTGTGTGTGTGTGTTGAGTTTGTGTTTGCTGTTTGTATATAGCTCCCACACTATCTGATTGTATTGTTGATTTTAAAAGTATGTTTTTTAGATTTGGGAACTGCGAAACTGCGGCGTATTTAAGCATGTTTATCTCTGTGACTGTGTTCACACCTACAGTTCGATTTCTGTGATTAAAAAAAGCTGATTTTGTTAAATGTTTTATCTTGTTTGTTTAGGTTCACCATCCTGAACCAAAGCCTCTAAATTAAACCCACATTAATCTGCACGGAGCTTGTTTATTGAACAGCAGCTCAGTATCCTGCCATCCTGCAGCGTGTGGGTTCACTCAAAGCAAGTCCGATTCAGTCCGTTTAAAGGAATACTTTACCCACAAAATGATCATTTGTAGATCATTTAGACACCCCATGTTACCTTGAATTCTTGAACAAAACTTTGTTTTTCTTGCATGCCTCCACAATGAATGAAGAATCCAAAACGGAGAAAGTCTTGATAAATGGAGGTCGCGTTTAACAACAGCAAAACCGTCTCAAAACATCCAACTCTCACACAACTCATGCAGTATAATCAAAGTCTCATTTATCCAGTCGTATGCTCACTACTTCCCAAACACATGCATCTTCGCTAAAATCTAAAACACTTTCACCCACACAGGCGAGCTACTCGTCCGTGCGAGTCCGAAGTGTTTTAAATAGTACA